>MU616860.1:0-36149 GCA_025201705.1 Dissophora ornata | reverse complement strand
CTCTCAGTCAGATGCATATCGAATGCAGAAGAAACTGTTTGAAGCCCTCTCGCCAGCAGAAGTCAAAGCGATCTGGGGGGTATTCGAGAGAACGGGAAAGCTTTCGAAGCTCGAGAAGAGTCTCAGGGGACGAGCACATGCAATAGTGAAAGGAGGGAAATCATTCCATTAATCTTCAATCGCGAAAGACACGCCTGACCAATCTCTGAATAAACCCCGCAATATACACACTACAGGGTGGACGTAAACATGTCACATTTTAATTGTATCACTCCCTATTTGTGCGGAGAGAAATAGACGAGTGCTTTGTGATCACTTGGACAGTGTCATCCGTTCTCGGTGATCATTTCCGAAGCCAGAGCATTTGTTGCACTGCGAAGATCAATTATTTGCAGACAGACAGATCTTCATATTGTGTCCTCCCGCAAAAGAGTCGATGAGCCTTTTGATTTCCCACGGCTGCAAAAAGAAAAAAAAAAGTTCTCCTGTTCTGGTTGTTGTTTATTGCCGTTGCGAGGGATGGTGAATGTCGTACAAGGACGACAGAACTAAAACGCAGCGATAGATGAGATAGCTGCATTATTAGGGGGATGCATCTCGACCAGTCCCGACAAAAGGGCGGAATGTGCAGTGTACACTTGTACACATGTTTCCGTGGGAGTTGGGGCAATAACAAAAGAGCGCAGACGACAATAGGACAGGTTCCCCGTGGGAAATCAAACATAAAAACACTCAAAAAGGACACTTTCCCACCTTTCCCCCCTTCTCTTTGTTCTTCCACTTCTCTATCCGCAACCACACCCTCCACTCCAACCAACAACAGCAAAAGCAACAACAAAGCAAACCATGTCTTCCACCGCTGCTGCCAGCCACCTGCACAAGTGTGCCGACGCCACCGTCACCCCTGTCAAGACCACCATCCACTTCTCCATCACGGACAAGGTTGGCGCCCTTGACGACTGTCTGGCTGCCATCAAGTCCATGCACATCTCGCTCACCCGCATCGAGTCGTAAGCCATCTTTCATTCCACTGCGTGCCAAGCACCTTGTTGCGGCACTTTGTTCCTGAAAAACGACTGCACCACTGTTTTTGTTCCTAGCACACACACACACACACTCTCTCTCTCTCTCTCTCTCTCCCTCACTGGAAACAGTCGCCCAAGCAAGACTGCCGAGTGGGACTACGACTTCTTCGTCGACTTCAACGCCGTCGATACCGAGCAGGTCCGCAACGTCGCCAAGTCGCTCGAGCCCTTTGCCAAGCAGGTCCACATCGTCGGCGCAGCCGGTGCCTCTGGTTAGTTCTGCTGCTCTTTTTCTTCCCCCTCCCTCCCACTCACTTTCCCTCTTGCCCCATAAATTTATGGTTTTTTTTCCCAGCCACTGACGCATACATCACAACCCATATTGATCCGTGTGATAGGCGAGTTGCCCGAGTCAACCCCTTGGTTCCCTCGCAAGATGATTGACCTCGACACCTTTGCCGACAAGGTTCTCGAGATGGGCGAGGAGCTCGACTCTGACCACCCCGGTGCCAAGGATGCTACCTACCGTGCTCGCCGTGCTGAGATCACCAAGATCGCCAAGACCTACAAGACGTAAGTCATTGCATTGCAGGAGCGGGAAGGCATACACAAAAACGTGTTTCGCTTCCCTGTGCTGAGCGCTAAACATATTCTTCTCGATTTATCTAGTGGTCAGCCCATCCCCCATGTCGATTACACTCAGGTCGAGGTTGAAACCTGGGCTGCCGTGTATGGCAAGTTGACGAGCATGTTCCCCACGCACGCCTGCAGGGAACACCAGTACGTCTTCCCTTTGTTGCTCCAGAACTGCGGATATGGTCCCCACCAAATCCCTCAGCTCGACGCTGTTTCCAAGTTTTTGAAGGATTGCACCGGTTTTACTCTTCGCCCCGTCATGGGTCTCTTGACCAGCCGTGATTTCTTGAACGGTCTTGCCTTCCGTGTCTTCCATTCTACCCAGTATATCCGCCACCACTCCAAGCCCCTGTACACTCCTGAACCCGATGTCTGCCACGAATTGCTCGGTCACGTCCCCCTGTTTGCCAGCCCGGATTTTGCTGATTTCTCTCAGGAGATTGGTCTTGCGTCATTGGGAGCGAGTGATGAGGATATTGAACGTCTGGCTACTATCTACTGGTTTACTGTTGAGTTTGGAATCTGTCGTCAGGGTGAAGATATCCGAGCCTATGGTGCGGGTCTGTTGTCGTCGTTTGGTGAACTGGAATATGCCCTCAGTGGCAAGCCTGAGCTCCGTGCCTTTGAGCCTGCCAAGGTTGCGCTGCAAAAGTACCCAATCACGGAATACCAGCCTGTCTACTTTGTGGCCGAGTCGTTCAAGGATGCGCAGATGAGGGTTCGTGAGTTTGCAAACTCCTTGAACCGTCCTTTCTCGGTTCGCTACAACGCCTACACTGAGAGCATCGAGATCCTGGATTCGAAGGAGAAGGTCATTCGATATGCGCAGAGCATCAAGACCGACATGCTCACGCTTGTCGATGCTTTGGAGAAGCTTTCGTCTTAAATGTCGGACAGCCCCCCTCCTTACTGCGATATGACTGACAGTAAATACTGTTGACTTTTTCTCATCGACTCATTTTTTTGTGTCAATGAGAAGAAAAAATAAACAGTTCTCCGTCTATCCTCCCTTCAATATCCCATCCTATTTTCATCCCTTGTCTATCATTGATGATCAAATGTGTTGTGGCGTGTTGTTTATTAGAATGCTGGTATTGGTTTCTGGTGTATGATGAAGCAATGGAAAATGATGGTATACAAGCACCAGCGTTTGCCTTCTCTCACTCGTTTTCATCGCCGACATTTGATCCTCCTTCAAAAGATGGTCCCAGTTATCCAAGGGCTTAGGCAGGTCCGAATGATCTGCCACAAACTCCTTCTCTTCATCGTCGTCTCCTCGACCGTGGCCCAGATCTTAGCTTCCTCTTTCTCAACCCACAAACTAACACTTCCAGAGTGGCAATGGAATTTGGCCCAACCTTCGTCATTAATCGTCACCGGGTCCTTCCAGTAACCCATCATATCCACCCAAAGCTGCCCAGCTCTCTGACTACCGACGTTCATGCGTTTATAGCCCTTGGTATTCGAGTTGGACATGATGACGACCAAACCCTTGGGATGGTGCTCGTCTCCATGACGGACCCAACCAACGCAGTTAGGGTGGTTGAAGTAATCACTCTGATTGCCATATGCGAATTCTTTGCGGGCCAGGAGAATACGCGAGAACATATCCTTGCGTCCAGGGATGGCAGTCCAAGGTTCTCTCTTAGACTTGGCCTCAATGCCGTAAAAGTCTCCGTAGAAGAGGCATGGGTATCCATCGAAGCGAAGGCAGATCAACTAGAAGCACATCCAAAAACATCAAAAAGAGCAGGCGTTGTAAGCGAGGAGGGCTCGAGCAATAAAAAAAATAACAATAATAGATAGAGATGGAAGACGTACAGCTGTTGCGAGAGGCTTAAACCAGTGCTCGACATAGCTCTCAAGGGTTTGGTAGGGCTGTGTGTCGTGATTGTCGATAAAGGTGACAGCAGCTTGGGGGTTCGACTGAACAAGGGAGCCATCAAAGACGGTTCTCATGTCGAACAAGGGACCCTCCTTTCCTGCGCGCGTGAAGTTGTAGTGAAGAGGGACATCGAACAAATGAATGTTGCTGTAGGTCTCCAGTTGGGAATTGAGGACGTTCGCATCCTGCTTCCAGTACTCGCTGCAAGAGAAAAAGAAAGAGAAAGAGAAATAAGAACATTGAATGAGTGGTCTGTGATCTAGAGCTATCATAGTCGACAGTTAGTTTAGATAAAAAAAAAAAAAAAAAAGAACTTGCCCAACACAGAAAAAGTGAGGGTTGTTGGACTCCTTGCGGACATAGTCTAGGAGATGTCTAACGAATCCAGCACTGATATGTTTGAGGGCGTCGATTCTCAATCCGTCGATACCGAACTCATTGACACACCTATTCAACCGATACAGAAGAAAATGCGGTCAGGGAACATGGTCTGCAACAAATTCTCCATCTCCAACTATGATGGCAGTAAGCATACCACATTGCCCAGCACTCGGTCTCGGTAACGACATCCGGATGCTTATAGTCGATGTTGCAACACATCAAATAGTCAAAGTTGCCGTTTTCTTTATCAACATCCTCTGCAAAGCCTTTGTTCTCGCCTTCTATTCTGAACACGGCCTATATCAAATGACAATGGTGCGATTGTTAGGATGCCATGTTAAAAAAAATTGATGCTTGCTTGCTCTTGCAGATCGTAAACCAAGTTCCAATACGTACAGATCGCTTCTCCTTGGCATCCCAGTCCGTACCCGAAAAGTGCTCATACCCCCACTGGAAGTCCGAGTACTTGCCTTTCCTTCCCTGGAACATGAACTTTGTGTACGCAGTGATGTCATGAGGCGCCTCAATCTCTTGTGTACGGTCCTCATTCGCAACCGCGACAGCCTTGAATACCTGGGTCTTATCTCCAGAAGCCTTGTGGTTCAGGACTGCATCGAAATAGATCTTCATACCGTACTTCTTGCACTCCTCAATGGCTTCCTTTAACTCTTTCTTGGTACCGTACTTGGTGGGGACCGTGCCTTTTTGGTAAAATTCGCCCATGTCCCAGAGATCGTAAGGGGCATAACCTACATCCTGAGAGGAGCTATATTAAGCAGAAGAGTGGAGACGGACGGCGATGTCAAGTTCAGTGTCATGAGAGAATACAGGTAGGAGTTAGTGCATGGTAATGAGATGGAGGTAGAGAGATACGGTACCTGCCCTTGTTTGGTGGTGGGAGCCAGATGGCGGTGAGGCCAAGTGAGTTCAACAAGCTAGCCTGCTCCTTTAGGCGGATCCAGTGCCGGCGGTCTAAATAGTCTCGCGGTTAGTGAGGTAGTCTTGTTTGTTTTTTTTGTATGATATACTCAAGCGTAGATTGGGGATAGGGGAGAGATGCAGCGAGAGGGAAGGCGCGCCAATGGAGTCGTGCCTGCAGGAGTATACCACTCGAAGAACTGGAACATGGTGACGTTTTCGTGTTCGTTCGGCATTCTGTAGTGTTGTGCTGTGCTGTGCGGGGGCTGTCTGTGTGAGAGAAGCAGGGAGGTAGAAGGTTGTGGACAGAAACTTTCTTTGCCAACCACGGACTATTGTAGTCGTGTCCAAACTTCAAAGCCCCCAGCATTAATCGATTGATGTCACCTGAAGTTTTCACAGCCATGCGTAATCCATATGCTTGTAGTATCAAAAAATCCCTCTCTTCTCTGCCCTCACCCCTTGGCTTCTTCCTATTCTCTCTTATCCCTCCACCATCCACCTTGCAAGCTGCCATCTTTCTCTCTTTTCTACTTCACCACATGGGTCTACTGGACTAGCGTGCTCTCATACGTTGGTCAAGTGAAATGCTTTTCAAACTCCTCACTCTCTGTCCAACGTTCGCTGCCTGGGCTTTTTGACTTTGCTTTTGCCTCAAGTAAAGTTCATCTGTCATCCTCCTTGGTATGTGATATTGGGCCATGGAGCTCATCCCATGCTTGACGTACGGTTAGAAGTCCCAAGTCAGGCAGCATAACATGGCCTTTGGCCTTGTCATCGTCTTCCTGCGGCCGATGCTGCTGTTGCTGTTGCTGTTTTGGCTGCGTCTGCTCCGGCTGCGGTGGTGGGGTGGTTCGTGGTGCGATGGTTGAGGTTGATGGTGATGCTGTCGTGACCAGCTTTGGTTGTTCAATTCGCATGTAAACTTGCTGCATTTGCTGTAGCAGCAGTGTCGCCATCCTCATTGCGACCATTCGCGTCATCATCACCATCGAAATCCCTGGACGATGGGGGGGGCGGGGGGGAGGGGGCACTGTGGAATCCAAGGACCTAGGATATCTTCCAGTTCATTGCAACTTTCGTGTTTGATGGTGGTGTGGACAGCACCCAAGATCGTGGTCGCCTGAACAGCTACTTTTCCTCGACAACCTCCTCATTCTCGACTTCCTCCTCACCCACTTTGCCCCTCTGCAACTTGGCCGACACCAAACCAACCTGTCCAGTGTAACCAGCATTCGGGTGAACTCTTCTTTGCACTGTCTTGTGAAATACGACGGACTTGAGGTAGTCCAATATCCGAGCAGCATTCACCGTATAACCCATCGGGTTCCATGCACATGCAATCGCAGTGGATCTAAAGAGCAAATGGCGGTTGGCAAAAACATGTAGATCATAGAGAGAGTGAGAGAGTAGATCATAGAGAGAGTGAGAGAGTAGATAATGTAGGAGCATGCTCGCTTTATTGTCCATATGTCTATGTGCAACCATGGCACTTCTATAAGACGACAGACAACACGGGGAACACGGTAAACACAGCAAAGCATGTCTTTCTCCCTTCTACATTGTTGCAGAGCCCCCTTGCCCCTGTCGTTGCCGCCATTGTGTATGTGTCTTTTGAGGAAAAGGAATATGGTGAAGTTGGCTGTGTTGTTGATGGCCCCAGATTGCCCCCTCGAGGGTTCAAGCTTAGGCTTCTTTGGCTGGCGCGGTCTCATCAGTTTGTACTGCTATTTCGGCCTCGCTCTGTCTTTTGCATCACCAGAGACTTGGCCAGTATTCGAAGCCGGCCTGGCAGATGAAATCGTAGGACCCTGACTAATCGTTGCAGCTTGAGCTTGCCGCGATGAGAGGTTCGTGGACGGGGTGGTGGATGCGGTGGTGGATGGCTTCGTGGACGAGGCCCTGGACAGGATGTTGCGAATTATGTTGGTCATATTTACTGTGGAGAGATGAGAGGTTCCTCATCAAAGTGGATTCTCGACACTCTTTTATTCAGGAACCCCACGAAAAAAAGGGGGGGAAACCTCTTCTCCATTCAGGCTCTGGTCGGAAATGAAATGTAGACAGGATATGTGTTGATCCACAGGATATGTGTTGATCCACAGGATATGTGTTGATCCAAAGCTCATACAGGGCCAGGGCGTACATCGATGGGCGCCAAACCGACTTTTTGGAATCGGACTCTGTGGCAAGCAAGCAAGCTCCCCCGGCCCCAAGAGGCGATCAATTACAAGCTGAGGAATGAGGAGCTAGATCCTCATTCCCTCGCAACCCCCCATTCAAGACACCAAGCGAGCAAGTTGAATCTCGAACGGCGAGCCAGGTGGCGTGTGAGTGCTCGTCAAGTGTCCCCCCAAGCAGATGCGGAGGGCAAGAAGAGGCTGTTCAATTGGTTCATGGAATGCACTAGGCTTCCTTGAGCTTGTCCCCAGAAGGGCTGGGCGTATACTGTACACATGCTTACATCAACATCTACTGTACATGTACAGTCAGCCCCCGGTATACTGACATCTCCGCTATAGTGACTGTAGGTGCAGTGACAGTGACACTATTCTTGGAAACGAAAATATAGTTTGGCTGGGAAACTTAATTTTTTTCGAAGAAGTCCGTTCATTTTTATGAAGACGGACAGACCTTGCATCAATTGCATAGTATCTGTAAAGAGCTGATCAATTGTAACTTTAAGTTCCACATCCTCGTCATCCCCCTCCCCAAGCTTCCCTGATTGCTGCTGACAGTAACATGTAACATCTTCATAAGTACTCCTGAGTTCAATTTTAATATCGTTGCGATCGTTGAACGTGCACAGTTGAAGCGGGCGGCGATATCCTCTTGAGTTAAATGAGGCCGCTTTCTTGCAAGCATGATATTTCTTGCTTCTGTGCAATAGAAAGAGCCTTGCGGACGACTTTCTTGGTGGATGGAGGTTTATTCATGTGTTTTGATTTTGGCAGTGAACAATGATGGAGGAATGGGAATTTCACCTGTAGTGACATTTTTAAGCCCAGACCGATTATGTCACTATAGCGGGGGCTGACGGAATGATGTACTGTACACATGCACAGGTATTACCACGCTTTGCAGATGCGTCGTATACACAACATAGTCGGAAGTATTACACAACGGCCACGGAAAAAAACGCGCAACGCGCCATGTCGTCTGAGGCATTTTGTCCTTTTTTTCTTTTGTGGGGATCTTGTACATGGGCCCGGGCCCTGCGTCCCTGCATGCTGTTGGTGGGGGAGTGGGCGTGCTGCTCCTGTCTGCGGCGGCGTGTCAGCAGCTCAAGCTCACCAGATGAAGGTCCAAGTGTAGCTCGTGCAGCAACAAATCTGAAGCGTACTTGTCACCAAAGTTTGCTGCCTTTCGTGGGGATGAGCTCAGTGAGGCCTAGAGCATTCCATGCCTCAACTGAACAGCCTCTTCTTTTGTGGTCCTCATCATCCGCTTGGGAGGGACACTTGACGAGCACTCAAAGTCAGCGGCTCTAGTATACTGTAGCCACATGTTCACCCATACCGCTGGGATCGCATTCCTTTCAGCACGACTCCAACCTTTGAGGATCCTTGAACGAGCTACAACCTGATCGTGGGTGATAATCCCAAGCGGCAATCCGGGAAACCAGTCAATATGTCGCGCATCGAGTCGTGTTCTTGGAGCGTAGCTCGTACAGGCTTCTGGTGCAAGTATAGAAGCGTGAGGCAGATGGGTGCCAGCTTGAGGCGACTCGAACATGTCACCAGTCGTAACAGCAAGTCGATTACACGGGTCTTTAGCGAGATCGGAAGTGCTCTCTACAGGGAGGAATGCTCGCGGCAGTCGGTGTACGAGCAGGAGCTATCTCAGGGCTCATCCTCATCGCCAGGTCACCTTGAGCCACTACAGGATCTCTTACAGCAACCAGTATCGTCGCCGCAGTTGCCTTCGCCGCCATCGCATCAGCATTCTAGCGCTGATGACGCCGATGCTCTTTTGTCAAGAGTATTCAAAATGGTGGAAGATCAGAGGAGAGCAGAGAATGGTGAGACTGAGCGAAGTAAGCCGGTAGAGTGTCCGCAGTTCATTATGCTTCCTCGCGATGCCTCGTTGGAGGATGTATGGAGCGAATGGTTCCGTGGGATTAAGAATAGGCCCTCAATCCGCGAGATGGACAAATGGTATCAACACAGGTGGCGCAAGACGGCTACCAAGAGCGAAAGCAATGCCAATGATGCTCTTTATTTATTTAAGAAACACATTGAGCAACAGCATTGCAACATCCATTACTTCACCATGAATGTCAAGAAAAAGCATCTCTTTTAGGATCGGCAGGCGGGAGAGGATGGCATGATTGTGACGCATGGCCTTGCGAAGCCGGATGCTAACCTCCTCATGCCCAGCAGACGGTGACTTGTGCTCGTAGTCAGCAACGTCTACGTGCATTATCTTGCGGCATTTTTTAACGGACATCTTCAGCAGAAAAGAGAGATGATGGTCTTTACGCCGCCGTGGTCAGCTTCATTCGCTTGCCTCCCTTCCTTACTTGCTGTCAGCCCACATTCGCCACTACATGAACAAAGAGAGGGTGAACTCGGTAAGCGCCAAGAAGCCAGAGCACTATGTATTCATTGGGCTCATGACAAAATGCTCATGTTGCACTTACGTCTGAACGGAGACATTTGTCTTATCGAAGAAGTTTCGAACACCCCATGCTACACCTTAACTGTCATAGACTCAGTCTCTTTGGGCCTTCTCATCATCTCGAGCTCGCACAGCTTTGACCTAGCAATTACAGGAACAAATAATTCAAATGTAAGAACCGCGGTGTTGCAAAGCTGCGCCTATACTAATCCAAGAGTCATCGTACAGGCTTACACAAGTCTGATTAACTCGAGGATGCGGACTAAGCGCGTGGGCATCAGTCTACCGTTCGTCAATTCATCCTGAGCAAGCTTGCCTAGCTCCACCTTCGACCATAGCCATGTTTTGTGGGCGTCCACTTTGGTACGCTCTTGCTTTCGCGCAGTTGCGCACAGCGCTAGCAATGTCCAGAAATCGTCATCTGTCACTAGTGTGGCGTTCCAACCTGGTGTGGCGTTCCAACCTGGTGTGGGGCTCAGGCACAACATACCTGAGTCGCACCTCCTTTTTTACTTCAACGATGATTAGTGAGTCTTCTGTGACTGGTGCCTACAGGGACTATAAAAGACCTGTAGGTACCGATCACTAATAAAGACCTCCTCTTGTTCTCGTTGACTTCAGTCTGAACCCCGAGAGAATATCACAGCCAGGCCGCACAGCTTGTAATACTGGTCTCCAAAACATTGTCTCGCCAGTCATGTCCACGTTAGCGATCATGGAAGCCGCGGCACTACATTGTAACGTGACCAAAGGCAATTGTTAGTTTGAGATAAGCGCAGCTTGGGAACTCTAGCATGAGATTCTCAATACATACTAGATGTCCTTCTTGGACAAGGTGGGCATACTCTCAATGCCTGCTAGCTGTGGGACAATGAAGCGGAACAACTTTTGCTGCGGCGCCGTGAGGTTGGTGGGCTCTCGAGGGGTAGCTATCGGGCGGTCATAGTGCTGGAAGGATACAATATAAAGGGCACATTAGCCATCGATTGTTCGCTGCATAATCAACCGTACACCATTACAGCATATAGAATATGGACTCACAATATCAAATAGTGCTTGAAAGACGTAATAGAACGGGTGACTTGGTTCTCACGCAAGTCTTCCTCTGTAAAACGGAAGAAGCGCGCTGGTCAATAACGTTAATATCTTTGCCTTTCCTTCGATTTTTCGCTTATGCTCTGATGCTTACCCTCTTCCCGCTCTTGATTATCGTTGGCTGGGCCGCCATCTACAACTGATAACGGTTGGTATGTCAGTTCGACGTTAGAGCACAAAGGAATATGGGATAGGTTGAAAGCAGACTTGAAATCAAACAAATAAAAAAGCGGCTTACCAACTCGAGCACGCTTTCAGGGAACACAGTAAAGCATGTCTTTCTCCCTAATACATTGTTGCAGAGCTCCCTTGTCCCTGTTGCCGCCGTTGTGTCTGTTTCTTTTGAGGGCGGGAAAAGGAAAAGGAAAAGGAAGATGGTGAAGTTGGCTGTGTTGTTGATGGTCCTGCTTGCCCCTCGAGTTCTGCCGAGGGTCCAGGGTTAGGCTTTTTTGGGCTGGCGTGGTCTCTTTGGCTGCTCTTTCGGCTGTTGCTACGGCGTGCCACCTGGAGGAGGGACGTTTTGTTCCGCCTCTAGTTCATGTAGTACCCATGAGCATGGTGTCAGCGTGTTGTTTATTATGGCATTGAGCGCGTCTGCTCGTGTAGAACGTTAAGTGTTGGCATGCTGGGTTGGGGAAGGGAACGAGGGAAATGAGAAATGAAAAGAGAAATGAGAAATGAAGAAATGAAATGAGAAATGAGAAATGAAAAATGAGAAGTGAGAAGTAAGAAGTGAGAAGTGAGAAGTGAGAAGTGAGAAGTGAGAAGTGAGAAGTGAGAAGTGAGAAGTGAGAAGTGAGAAGTGAGAAGTGAGAAGTGACTGCAGGCGGTTCAGTGAGGACCAGGCATAAAGATCGTACTATTTTTTTTGGCCGTCGTGCACAGACAGTGAGGGCGATGTATGCATAATAGGCATTAGGCATTAGATCGGAGCTGCAAGGGGCGCTATTGCTTTCTCGGCCCCGCTCCGTCTTTAGCATGGCCAGAGACTTGGCCAGTAGTCGGAGCCGGTATAGCAGATGGATTAAAGGGACCCTTGCACATCATTGCGACGAGCATTTGCCGCGTTGAGGGGTTCGTGGGTGGGATATTGGGAGTTGTGCTGTTCATGTTTATTGCGTGAGATGAGAGAGATTTTTTTTTTTTTTTTGAGCCAGGTGTTGCGTGGGAATGATGAAGGACTTTTCTACAATTTTTATACTGAATTTAGAGTTTTGGGCGATGTTCTTACCGTCGGAATAGCGAACAGCCCAGCCGTTTGACTTAAATTTACTTCACTGCATGATAAACGTTGCACTTGTCATCGAAAATGGAAATATTTCGTTTTACATAGTGAATCGAGGCTCCTCCCCCTCTCTCGGAAAAAAAATAGCCGAGCAATGTGTTTCTGGTCGCT
The DNA here is from genome assembly GCA_025201705.1 of Dissophora ornata. Lineage (NCBI taxonomy): Eukaryota > Fungi > Mortierellomycota > Mortierellomycetes > Mortierellales > Mortierellaceae > Dissophora > Dissophora ornata. The sequence goes on along the minus strand of MU616860.1, from coordinate 24,193 downwards.
TTGTTTATTTCTGACAACGCGTAGTTAGACTAGAATGTGCGTACGCTGAACAGGCTATCAATGCAAGACGATGACAGGCCTGGGCCCAACACTCGTGAGGTTATATTTTTCTGCAATGACATAGGCTTGCACCCGGGCTTGAATTCTCTTTTCCCATCCAAATCGACTTTTTGGAATCGGGTAAGTACAAGCAAGAGGTGATCAATCACAATGCGAGGAATGAGGACTCAGATCCTAATTCCCTCGCAACCCCATCCAAGACACCAAGCGAGCAAGTTGGATCTCGAGCGGCGAGCCAGGCTTGTGAGTACCCGTCAGTGTCCCCCCCCCCCGATGATTGTGTCTCCTCAAGTGCATAGAAATCATGGAATGATCCATGGAATGATCCACAGAGTGACCATGCGTAAGTCAGAAGTGTTGCACAAAGCACGTACATGTACAAGGATGCCCCAATGACCCAAAAAAAAACAACAACAAGCGCAGCGACCATGTGGTCTGTGAGGCATTTTATTTTTGGGTCGTCACAGCCTTGGTAACGATCCCCTGTGTGATTCCCGTGAAAAGGCATCCTCGTCTTCTTTTCAAGCTCCAATGAGCCGGTAGTGAAGGACAAAGTCCTCCAAAGGCAAAGTCGACTGGATTTGCCTATGGTTTGCGCGCATGCGTGAAAAGATGTTCCTTTCATTATCCCCCGAAGCACCATCCGCGTCTGGGAAGCAATGACTCGAATGCTTTCTTTTGCGTAAGCACAACGACAAACTGTGTTACTAGGCTCCTTCTATCCCGCTTTTGAGGTAAGAATTGAACAGCTGCTTATTTCTGGCTGTGATTCTCCATTTTCTTCTTCCTCCATTGCCCTTACCCTCTCTTCATCGTTCAATTACACTCCCACCACCGCTTTCTACAATCGCAAACATAACGCCGTTTACCCTTCCAACCGATCTACACCAACAAACAGCGAGTGTATGGTTGCTACCTATTGCAATCACTTGCTAGCTCTATAGCCCACTCCTGTTTGTTCACCCGTTTACTCCTCCACAACATATCCGACATATCTTCCATTCAATTGTGTAACTGGTTTCGACAATGACAACTACGAAGAGCCGTCGCGAGGATGAGGACAGCGAACCGTTGATAAACACACGTCGTCAATCTTCACGGAAGCGCAAGGCTTCGAGACGAACAAGAACGGAAGGCAAAACTATGGTGTGGTTGTCAGAAACAAGGACGTGCAGACATGCCCTCTCGACGCACTCGCACTTTACCTGTTCGAGCTGTGGGAGGTATGTGCTTGTATCGGTCAATGTCTCAATGCCGTTCACTTGCTAACCCATTAGCGCCGTATACTGGATTGCGTTTATTTCAGTACGACTCCAAACCCAGCTTTGAGGATCCAACTTGAATGAACTACCACCTGATCGTGGGTGATTGATAATCCCAAGGCGGCAATCCGAGAAGCCAGCCAACATGTCGCGCATCGAGCAATGACGGACTTTGCTCGAATTCAGGACAAGAAAAAGGTCACTCGCCGCGCCTGTGTTCTTGTAGCGCAGCTTGCACAGGCTTCTGGTGCAAACTATAGAAGCCATTGTTCAGAATGGGAACTAGGCATTGAACTGCCTGACAACCCACTACCTCTCCAGCGTCGACACCACCGTTCTTTACATATGGCCGGCTTCAATATCACCCAAAACAAAAGGCTCTGGCTACCCAGATACAGCGATCCTGTCAATTGAGTTGCAGCGTCAGGTGTTTCCATTCATCGAGGAACAGTTCCCTAGAGATAGCGAGTGGGCGATCTGGATCGAGAACATCATCACCTGACGGCTTTGGACATGACTAGACTTGGGGGATATCAAAAAATACCTGCCTGGGTAGGGTTTCTATCGGTGATGACCACTCGATACAAAGTCACAGTCTGCGACTCACCTTTTCGCCAGAGTATGATTGAAGTCAAGAGAAACGGATCCTACTAGGCTCTTTGCCATTTCCACTTCACACCCATGGCCGAATGAGTACAAGAATAGATGGCAAGCAAGGTTTCAAGATTTAATTTTGGTGTTTCCGGGTAACGAACTATTTTACACTATCTGAGACTGTAGAGTGAAATTGTCCGTGGCAATTGTAAGCTCCCTCAACTTGTCAATAACTGGCGCGCGCTCACTTTATCTCTTTCGAATATTTACAATTCTCAGATAATGAGCATATAGTGGGAGTGCACCCCAGCTTCAGGCGGGCCACTTTTTTTCTTTTTCTTTTTTTTTTTCAGTAGACAAGTGAACTCGTTCTCTCAGAATAAGGAACAATTCTTTGTCATCTTGATTGTTCAGACTTCACCGCGGCCATACGGAATCTTGCAAGTTCTCAAGCCTGCAATCACGAATTTTTTCCAGCCAACATCGTCTTTGGTGTACGCTATATCTCCCGTCAAGATTGCGTCCTTGAGGTCCTCTTTGTTGAAATACGCTTGGCCTTTGGGATCTTTGAACATGCTGTAGCATATGATGTGCTCATCTCCCCTCTCCGGTGTGCCCAGCTGTAGCCGCGCTGTGGTATCTCTCTCAGCCAACGGTTGAGCATTGTCATCCAGGCCAGCGGCCTCTGATCTCCACAGACTGACGGTGAGTCCGTCGTTCAGAGGTTCGGTGTTGATGAAAGCACCCAAAGCGCCAATGCGATAAGACCAAGAGCCACTGTTCGAAGGTGCTCGGAAGACAATCAACATCAGCAACAGATGGAGCCGTCACGTCATAACCGAATATGACAGTGTTTTTAAGACATTTCCCGATTGCCAAGCCAGTTGCGGAGCCATCTTCGTCGGTCCAGGCCTGTAACTTCGGGGCGACTATTCCTACTTCAAAGTATTCGCCGATCGTCGAGTTCGTGATAAAAACGTACCCTGGTATGTAAATTGCGTCAAAAACCTTGTCGCAGAAGGGGTTGTCCCCAGGGAATATTGTGATATTGATAACGGAAATAAAGTACCCGTGCAGAGTGACATATGATTCATTGTTGGCGTCCGGCAGCGATGTGCTCAAGCTGACGTGTAGATCAACAAGTGCACTATTACTTAAAACAGCCACCGTCGCACCCCCCTTCCATCCGGACAAGTTAGCCTTGACCAGAAAAGGACCCAATATCAAGCCATGAGACTCGGAGGAGCTCTGTCCCCATTCAGTGACGTGATATGAGCATGGGGAGATCCCGAGGCTCGATTCGTATGCCGTCAGACGCTGTTCTCCTAGATACAAAGCCGCCAGGTATGCCGCGGCCACGGCCAGGGCCAGATAGCCCGCGATGGCGCCTATGAAGCTAAAGCAGTATCTAGTTCGTGCTCTTGTTTGTTGGCGAACACCGTTTGGTCCGAACCCGATCAGATTGTCGATCCAAAACGTTGGTTGACTAATGGCCAGCTTGACATATTGTCGGAGTTCGCGTGGTGTGTTGAAGATTCTCGCCACGAGTTCGAGGAGTTTGATAAAGATAGTTTGTGACAGGGCAGCGATTGCGTGCAATGTTAGGACGACGATAATTTTGGAAGCGAAGACGCGCCCCAAAATCACCAAAGATGAGTCGATCATTTGTTGGATGTGTGGTATGGAGGAATGTTTCCGGAGCTGTAACCAAGAGGACCTTAGAGTCCTCTTCTATTTATGAGACGGTAGCGAAGTGGGTAATGTAGCGCTTGTTTCATGAGCAAACGTAGTCAAACCAATGTGATTGCTTACATAACAAACACAGCGATAGTTCATTTCGAGCTTTGGAAGTGACTTTGAACACCGACGTTCTGATGGCATCGATGGCCATGTTCTTTCCTATCTGAAAGATGCATATTTTCTTGTCTTGGTCGAGGTGTTCTAATCCCTCTCTTATAATACAGGCGACCAGTGATAACGCAGGTATTCAGTGCCCTAGAGGGTCTCCGGCACATCCTAGGCAGCACAGGCCAATCATCGGAAATGTCGCGTTGGATTGATCCGATGAACAAGAGGACGGAATGTTATGAGTCGCCACGTCCCAGCACCGGCCAGGATCAAACAACTTCGGATACATAGGAATCACTACGAGAACACGTGACGTGCTTATTTGTATCAAGTTTGGTTCCTTTGCCATCTCATGTAATACATCAGTGAGAAAAATCCTATTGGTATTTAAGGACATGGGGTAAGATCAGATGCCTATGCAAAGCTCTTTTGTGTGATCGCTTTTTTTTTTTTTTTTCTAGCCATTTGTGATTTGATCTTGGCTCACGCGTATTTCATGACGCGCCCTCTGTTTTGGTTCGCGTCTGAGAATCAGAGTTGTCAGTTTGAAAGCAGGGTCAACCTGTCGCTGGTCATGGAGATATCATGCCAACCCCTCTGAGGCAGGTCCAAAAGAAACTGCGACAAGGGATCTCTGCCACAATATACATAATAGTATTTCGTATTGAAGTAATATATGAGACGACAGCGACGATTGCTCCTTGTATATAAACATACGCGTGGTGCAGAGTGTAATAATTCCAAGCCCGTTTCTCTGGGAATTGAGTGCAGTGCCTGCCGTGCATAGGAGAGACTAGTGGTGATTAACAATGAAAACGATGGTTAGTCGTCAGACTGACGATCAAAAGAGGTGGCCATATTATGCTTGGGCGAAGCAGAAGGGGCGTCAAGAAAAGTGGATACAAGCGAAAGGGCGACAGTCTGAAGGCAGGAGCGTAACAAGGAAAAATCATCATTACCCCCAAAACATGGTGGGAAAAAAAAATCTGTCCGTTTATTTTTGCAATAACCTCCATATTGTTCTCCAAATAGTCCGAAGGGGTTTATTCAGAGATTGGTCAAGTGTCACTTTCATCATCCTTCTTTGGCATCTTTTTTCGGTGCTTCTTATTCTTCTTGTCCTTGTACTCGCAGCGCACTTCGACGTTTGATGGCGACTTGAATCGAACCCTAGAGAGAACCATTCGAGCCCTGGAGAGAACCATCCGAGCCCTGGAGAGAACCTTTCGAGCCCTTGAGAGCACCATTGGACCCCTGGAGAGAACCATTCGAACCCTGGAGAGAACCATTCGAACCCTGGGGAGAACCATTCGAACCCTGGAGAGAACCATCCGAACCATGGAGAGCACCATTCGAACCATGAAGAGCACCATTGGACCCCTGGAGAGAACCATTCGAACCCTGGAGAGAGCCAGCAGACTTTCCTGGCATCCCTGCTGCTGGACCCGATGGAACTCCTGTTGGTAGTGCAAATGTACTAGCAACAAACGACAGCGCGAGAATGGTGTAGAAACGCATCTGGTAACAATCCGTATTAGTATACAAAAGAAATCCTTGCGTTGATGGGAAGTGCAAAGAAAAAATTGCCCACTATCTTACATTTTTTGTGTGAACGAGTGTTTGAAAATATGGAGAGGATGTGTGGAGCGATTCTTGTGAACGTGGAGTATTAAAGGATAGTTGATTGATGTTGGTACCAGTAACTTGAAGACGCGACTCCTTTTATAAGTTATGAAATCTCCCTTACTCTCTGCCGGGGTCATCATGTTTTTGTCCCTTTCCTTTGTGGAATGTAAGCATTTCTCAGAGCATGGAGCTAAAGAGGGAGCTCGGAGAAATGTAGCAGAGACTTTTGCGCTAAAAACCTATTTTTGCTATTTTTGCAGTAAGCATGTCTTCTCGACAACGAGATGGAGGTGCAGGGAGGGTTGATTTACTCTAGCACAAACCATGGAGTACTGTGAGCTACAGTTGCGGTCAGACTTACAAAAGAATAGTCGAAAAGGGCTTCTTTGATCCAGGGGGGTTTCTTTGTTGGTGTAACTGTCACTTTAAATTTTATTTCGCTCTCTGCAAGTTAGTCCCTTGCATAAATTTGTTGCTTATTCGCGAAAATAAACCTCGCCATGGCATACACATCGGTCAAAAGGCCCTCTGTGAGCACAGATCCTCTCTTCAAAACGGCATTTGCGTCACTTGCTAACTAAAAAAAGCCCTCCTCCATGAAGAGCCCCGTCAGGCGATCTTTAGCTCCATCTACCGCTCCCTCTTTCTCTCCTGCACCTTCTTTCTCCTTCCTCCCCTCTGTATATAGGCAAGTTGTTCGCCTAGGTTAGCCTTTCTTATGCTTGCGGAACCATGTCGACGGTTGAGTGGTATGCCTGGATTCACTCATATTCGACTTAGCAACCAAATCAGGTCTAATAATACACTCACACAGGTAGGGACCCTACACATGGGGGCACACCACAGAGCTGAAGGAAGAACGAATCTGTTCAAGGATGTTCCTGGCTTGTATGAGCCTAATAGCCAGTGGACAAAGCATAATGCTAGCCAGCTCACCAAGGCACTGAAGAAGGGATACAACTCTAAGACTGTATTTTAACTTGAAAGCTGACAATCGAGGCCCCCAGGATCCAGAGCTGGTGATAATGGTGAAGGTCAACGAGTGTGTCTAGCAGCTCAGTGGCGCCAATGTCACGTTCCGGGTCATTGTCAGCCAAATCAATGACGGGGCAACCTACAAAATGTGAGAGGATGGTATGGCCAGCGACAATTTCAAGTCGTTATTTGAGACTTTGAATAGCCTGGAAGGCTTTTCCTTCACCATCGTAAATCGGTCATGTTATGTTAATCGCTAAACAGATCCAAACCAAGGATCCTAACAGGTAATGGGAGAGGTCCTAAGGCCATTGCCACTGAGATCTAAGCCCAAACAACGGCTCGGTTGAGGGTGGATGAGATTAGGATCGATAATGATGATATGAAATTGCACGAAAAAAGCATTGCTTATATCAGCCTCGCTGTCCATATTGGCTGGAGGACTGGTTGCCAGAGTGACTGGTAAAACCATTGGTGATTGCGGATATCGTTTACAAAGGTCATCACGGGTGTACTGATCAGATGATGCATTGTTGAATCTGGGCTGAATGAGAATGCGCCCTTTCTTACAGCAAAAAAGCAAAGAGCAGGCGAGACCTCGTTTATCATTGACCGACGCCAGAGCGCTCCTTAATCCAGACAAAAATGCATTGCAAAAGATACAATTGGATCTCGGGGCAAGATAGCGCTGATGATTGTGGACATTGATCCTACGGACAAATCTCTCTTTGAAACGGCCCGGAGTGCAAGAGGGAGTTTATATTGTGCAGTGGCTGCCGCAAAAGAGTGGAGAACGGGGGGAGGGGGGGAGGGTCGAAGTGTTTAGAGAAAGAGGAGTAGAGACCGGTAAATGTAGGATGGGTGGTCGGTGTGGAAGTGCGGCAAGACGCGAAAGGAATAGAGTCGCAAAAGATCCAGCAGAGGTCAAAGGACGGGAGGTCGAGGGATCGATGGACTTTTACACTTCTGATTTGGCGGGTGTGTTGTCAAGGCTATACGCACAGTTGCAGGGGAGGAGAGACACGCATCCCTTTGTGTGCAAGCATAGGCATACAGCTCATTACAAGATATCAACTATAATATTGACACGACGGATACCCAATGGATGGAAGCCCCTTCACTCCGCCATTGACACGCTGGCAGACTCAAAGAAAGCAGTAGCATATTCTTTGTTTTGTTTGATTCGGGGTTTGTTTGTTTGTTTGTTTGTTTTGTGCCATGTTTTTCTTGTGACACCCCTCGCCCCTGTTTGCACATCCCATTCTCCGTGGCGTTGTTGCTGTGTCGACGCGCTACTTGGGTGACACCTATCCAAACATGCAAGAACAAGAGTAACTTTTATTACAGCAAAACAATTAAAAAAAAAGAAAAAAGGCAGAAAACAACAGCATGAATGGTTTCAATTAGACAATGTGCAATTTTTTTGTTTGTACATATGCGTACAGTATTTTTGAAAGAACGTGAGATAAGAGAAAAAATAAAATAAAATAAAGATAATCCCCTCTCTCTCCTAATGAAATGCGGTGTTGCACATACTGTCCACATGAACCGCCATCTCCCTCATCTTGTACGTATTCAACTCATCTCGGATCTCAGTCTTCAGGTCCGACGTCAATATCCTGAACGTCGCATGCTTGTCGCTCTGTCGGTTGTATTCGCTCTTCCTATAGACCGGGATCACCTCGATCCGGTCCATAAACCCAATCGACCGTTTCTTTCCCTGACCTGCCTCCCTTTCCTGTCCAGGTTGCTGTCTGCCCTTCCCGCTCTGACCACCACTACTGCCACCTTGCTGACCCGGACTCGAACCATAGTACTGCTTCGCGAGCTCTTGCGCGCGTGCGCTAACAGAGATCATTTCGTTATTGAGCAACTCTGCTTGAGACAAGTCATTGTCATTGTGATTAACAGACCCGAGTGAGCGGTAAGTATAAGCGTTGTTGGATTGGACCCCCGGCGTGACATCTGGAGAGACCTCGGGGCCGTTTACAGAGGATGAGTATGGTTCTGAAGTCGCTGCTGCTGCTGTTGTCGCTGCCGTCTCTATTTTGTTATCGCCTGTTTTGGGGCTAGTAGACGACGGAGTAGAGATGGGCTCTAACTCTTCGACGATGGTCGGCACTGAGAGGCTAGTTGGACTGATAGGACTTACTTCTTCGTCCTCTTCGTCTTGATCATCTTCGTCTTCCTCATCTTCAGAGGATGAGGGCTCTGACGATGGCGGTGATGACGACTCTTTACGGACGAGATGCTGTTGTGGGTGAGTCGGTGGTGGAGAGTGTGTCACTAGTTTAGCACGATGGTCAGTTGGCGGGGTAAAAATCCTGTTGACCTCTTCGTCATCCATATTCGATACCACCATCGGGTGCACATTCCCGTCCATCGAGCTCAGAATCGATGATGCCCGGCTGCCGTTGTTTGTGCTCACGGCTGAAATCGCACTTGGTGAAATCAATCCATCACCACTTTCAGCCGCCGCCGCCGCCGCCGCAGTACTTGCAGAGCTTCCGCCATACGCGCTACTCATGCCTCCAGGACCCGCACTCGCTAACGCCACCGACGTCACCATCCCAGCTGCCCTCTCACGACTATAATTCACAGCGTTGTCTGAGGCCCGCTTCTTCAGAATACTCTTTGGGGGTGGCCTCATCGATAACATCGAGGCGTCCAACGGTGGGGGTTTCAATACCGCCATTGTCACCACTGGTTGTTCACCTAACCAACCTCCTGGAGACCGAGTTCCTCTATCCCTGTCGTGAGCTGACAAGTAGCCTGTATTCAGTTCATCACGCATTACTCCTGAGAGCATGGTGTTGCCATAACCGGCTGACTTTGAGGGAGAGGTTCCCATGGCTGCTGCGATAGAGGCAGAGACTGCCGCGGTGGCTGCGGCCATGGCGCTGTTGTTGGCGGTATAGGATGGATCATTTGTTTGGGCAGAGAGGGAGGAGGTGGTGGCGGCGGAGGAGGATCGACGCCAGGAGGAGAGAGACCAAAAGGAGCGAGGAAATTCCGCAAGGCTTGTGCGACGGCTTCCTGGAGGGGAGATTTGTTTGTTGATGTTGCTGGTGTTGCTGGTGTTGCTGGTGTTGCTGGTGTTGCTGGTGTTGCTGGTGTTGCTGTGGACATGCAAGAGAGGGCTGCATCCTTTTCCTTTTGTGGTTGCTGTGCTGCTGCTGCTGTTGTCGTTGTTGTCGTTGTTGCCGCCTACTGCCGTGTTTTGGCTTGTTTCCTGCTTTTGCGTTTGATTCTCACTCTGGATTCGTTCATCTCCACCACTGTCGCGGAGAATGTTACTGTTTGTGCGTTGGTGGGTCGCCTGCAGATCTTGCGGCAATTTTGAGCCTGGTATCCGGAACACCTCTGCGGCGCTATCACTAAGAGTCTTCTTCAGTTCCTTATCCTTGTCCCCACCACCAGCGTTTCGTCCAAAATATCGCCCAGTGATCGACCATCGTCTCAAACGACTTTTTTCTTCTGGAAGATCCTTGGGTACTGCTAGAAAGTGTCCCGTGGCAGAGGTGAGTGTCTGGGATGTCGTGAATACTGCATTGGAGAGTGCGGATCCTGTTGATGGGCCTGCAGCCTGAGGAGACATCGAGGAGGAGGAAGACGGCGAAGAGGAGGAGGACGAGGAGGATGGGGACTTTTCTGGGAGTGATCTGGAGAGTGGCAGTTTATCGGACGAGGAGTGTAGTTGCTCTGGTACCAGGATCTGGTGGAGTCGGTGCTGGTCAGAGGACAGCGCAGGAGGAGGTGGTTGTGGCTGCGCGGATTCATTGTTCGGCGACTGAGGGTGTTGGCTGAGGTGCAGAGTGGGCATCAATTGTCTTGGATCAGGGTGCAAAGAGGAAGAAGGCTGTTGCTGCTCTGTGTGACGTTGGAGTGCCGAGGGAGCATCGAGCGACAACGGTTTTGTGTCGGAGCGATCAACCATGGTGCGAGGTGAGCAAGAGGGGAGAGAAGGAGGGAGAGATGATTGTGGGTGTGTGTGTGGATTGTCTTATCGTCGGTGTTCAACAGTTGTGTTTGTCTGTGTTTGTCTGCCAAAAAAAGAACAGCGTGGGTTGCAGGGATGATGAGAGTGTGCAGAGAGAAGGGAAAAGGAAGGCATGCAAGATACGGAACAAAGACAGGCGAGAAAATGCCTCAGTGTGGCGGCGCCCATATCCAAACGAGCACATTTGCACATGTGCACAGATCCACTTTTTCTTTTGGTGCTGGGCGTAGTGCTGCTGTCAAGAGCGAGATGCACTGCTGCTCCACCGCACACCAGGTAGAACGTACGTGGACAGCCTGTACTCGCAGGCTAGCCCCGGGCCAGAAACACGGTGTTGCCAAGAGTGACCGGATCAGGTGTCACCACACGACACGACACACCCTGTTCTACATTTCTGAGGAGCCTTGTCTCACTCCCCGTGACTATTATTGCACTGCGCTCGATTGCACCAATCAGCGCCATGGCCAACAGCCACGTCTCTGCATGTCTCTGCATGAACTGCATGTTTTATTATGGTACAACAGACCCAAGAACGGGACCTAATGTCTGCTCTTCGCAATCTCTGGACTATTACCCTCATCTAGATGAAAACAAAACCTTATCCTGCGCCCCTGTCTGTGTCATTCTCGCATTGTCACCTTCAACTCATTCTTTACCGCTTCTTGGTCCTCATTTTTGCAATCTTTCTGTTCGGATGCGCCTCGCCAGGTGCTGGTCCTGCTCCAACGTTGAACGAGAATTGCTGCTGCATTCCTCCCTGCATACCACCCGTCTGCATACCGCCTGCCTGTGCTGGTTGAGCGTACTGTGCTCCGCCAGGTGCAGTCGAGATACCCTGGAATCCAAACTGCCCGCCGCTCGCACCACCTCCAAACCCTCCAAACCCTCCTCCAGGCTGTTGAGGCTGCGTTTGCGGCTGCTGCCCCATCATACCTCCACCAAACCCAGCACCTCCCGCCGGGGCCCCAAACGCAGGCACAGACGCATTAGGCCCTGCGAGCGAAATAAAGCCGGACGAGCCACTGCTACTATTACTGTTATTCATGCTAGCCCCGAATCCACCAGCCGCTCCCGCACCAAATCCACTAGCACCACCAAATCCGGTTCCAGTCGACGAGCCGAATCCTGTTGTGCCTGCAGGGTTCGCTGCACCGCCGAATCCTGTGCCCTTGCTTCCAAAGCCTCCACTCTGTCCAAAAGGATTGCTACCTTGTCCGGGCGCTGTCGCAGCGCCAAAACCAAGAGATGGGGTTGGTCCAGATGCACTACCAAATCCACCAGAGGGTGCCGATGTGCCAAAGCCCACAGCTGGCGATAGTGTTGACGAACCGAACCCACTGAACCCACTGCCGCTAGGAGTCGCATTTGACATCGTCGGTGACATCATGCTGTTATTATTAGCTGACCCGAATCCGGTGCTGGTGGCCGTGTTTCCGGCTGTATTGCCACCAAACGCAAACGGTGTTGAGGTCGATGCTGCTGCTCCCGAGCCAAAACCCCCCGCATTGCCGGGTGTCCCAAACGTGAACGTCGCAGGAGGTTGTTGAGTGGTGTTAGAAACAGCACCACCGAACGCAAATCCGGTACCTGGGGTCAAAGTTGCTGCTGTAGTTGCTGCTGGCGTCACAGAGAACGGAGTGGCTGCTGTTGACGTCTTGGGGGCTCCGAATCCAGTGAATCCCGCGGTGCTGAAGCCGCTGACAGTCGTCAACGAAGGAGTAGTTGTTCCTGCCGTCGTGCTTCCTGAGAACGTGAAGGATGGTGCACTGCCAGTGGCGCCGCTGCTGCTGGCACTCGACGTAGAGATGGCGGGGGTTGTAGGTGCAGCTGACTGGCCAAACGTGGTCGTGGAACCGCCGGATCCAAACGTGAAGGGCGAGGGTGTAACAGACCCAAAAGCGGGGGCAGTGCTAGAAGCAGATGTCGACGTCGCTGTTGCTGCTGCTAGTGCACCAGCCGGCGCGCCAAAGAGAAGAGTGGGAGCGGGGCCAGGAGTCGTAGTGTTTGTGCTTGGAGCAGCCGAGGCAGCAGGCGTTGGAAGCGAGAATAGCGGCGTGCTAGAAGCTGGGAGACTCGCTGCAGGGGCGTTCGCTGTGCTCGCGCCAAATGAAAACGTCGGTGGAGCAGTGGTAGAGGCAGCTCCGAACAACGGAGCAGAAGATGGCGCTGAAATCGCTGTAGACGCTGGAGTGGCTGCTGGAGCTCCAAAAAGAGGAGTCGAAGTAGTTGCTGGAGCTCCAAAGAGGGGAGCCGAAGTAGTTGCCGGAGCTCCAAAGAGGGGAGTCGAGGTAGCTGCTGGGGCTCCAAAGAGAGGGGTCGAAGTAGCTGCAGAAGTGGCTCCAAATAGTGGTGCGGAGGAAGGGGCGGTAGATGCTGGAGCACCAAAAGCGAATGTTGACTTCCGCTTACTCGACTCCTTGAAAAATAAACACATAGTACAAAGACAAATTCATTAATATCGCAGATCTTCATAGTATTTCCATTGCCCATTGATGAAAATGTTGCCTCACCTCTGATGACACACCACTGGCGCTTGGTGCTGGGGTTGTAGACGACCCAAACAATACAGACGAGGGGCTGGCAAGGGGCTTTGCAGCAAAGGGATTGGCGAATGCCGATGCAGGCTTGCTAGAGTCGCCCGACGCCGGGGCTGTCGTACTAGGGGCGCCGAATGAGAATACTGGTGGATTTGAGCCAGTCTCCTTGGGTGTTGCCAAAGGTGTCGCAGAAGCCGGAGCACCAAACGAAAACATTGGTGGCTTTGTCTCTGAGTCCTTGGGCGTCACTGGTCCGCCGAACAAGCTGGGAATGGGCTTTGCCCCTACCATGCCTGAAGTGCCTGCAGATATACTAGGAGCGCTAAAGAGCGCGGGGATCGAGGGGGCCCCGGTGGGTGCTGGGGGCTTGAAGCCGAACAAGGAAGGGGCTGCAGTTGCGGCACTGCCGGGCTTCGCCGCATCACAACAAAGGCACTTCGCGTCCTTGTTCTCGTTCATGACGTCACACGTACCACACTTCCATTTGCTACTGGTATCCTGCGGACCCCAAATGTTCTTTGGAGCCTTATCCTTCTCGGCAGATCCACTATCTGCGGCCACTGGCGTTGGTTTAGTTGCGAGCGAGGCTGGGGGGGCACCAAAACTGAACAAGGGGGGCGCGGTGGTCGCACTAAACGTAGTCAATCCCGCAGCAGGCGAGAAAAGTGAAGGTAACGCAGGAGCCTTCTGCTCTGCAGCCTTCGCGCCTGGCTTGTTTGTTTCGCAGCACGGGCACTTGTTTAACGTGTTGTCGTTCGAGACATCGCACGTTGGGCATTTCCACTTGTCGGTGCTAGCAGAGACCTTCCAAATGTTCGTTGCAGCTGGCTTGTCCTTTTCTTTCTCCTTGTCCTTGTCGCTTGCAGTAGTGACTGCTGGTGTCAAAGAGCCAAACGACGGGGTGAAGAGTGCAGGCATTGCAGGGGCCTTCTGCTCAGTCTTCTTGAGGCCAGGCTTACCGGTCTCGCAAGAGGCACACTTTTCTAGCTTCTCATCATTGTGCCCATCGCATGTCGGACACTTCCACTTGTTGGAGTAGTCCGGGAGCTTTATCCCCGCAGACGCCCAGTCCGAAGCCATCTTTACCACTCCTGCCGCAGCGGCAGCGGCAGCGAGCGTGCCAATGACGGCGGGCGCAGCCGACTTCACTTCCGATACAATCGACTCTGCAAAGCTCACTTTGTGCTCCGCTGCCTTGCCCGTGGGCGCCGAACGCTCGTTCGTGGAAGAAGCCCACTTCAGAACCTCATCGAGCATTGGGTTGTAAAGTTTTGTGCGTTGGCCATATTGAAGAGTCGGATAAAGCTGAGGTTGCAGTTTATAGCCCGAGTACTTGGAAGTCTGATTCCCGTGCGAGCCAACGTAGCCGGAACTCAAGGTGCCCGATGCCTCCTGTGCCCTGCGCGCCTATATTGTTCAGATTAAAGTGATGAGTATAGGTGTTGACCCGATCTAAACAATACCCACGCTTGCCTGGACAAAAACAACGTAGAGCTTCTTACCTTATCCAGATCATGCTGACGCAGTGACTCCTCTTCCTCGTCCGAGTCGAGTGCAGAGAACCTTCCAGGGATGTGGCGTCGTGCATGGCGCTGAGGTGTAACTTGTGATCTGATCTGGAGTCCACCCCTGGATGTTCTCAAATCCTCCTGTAGCTCCGGACGTGACGTGCGACGTCTCCTTTCAGGTGATGCCTGCGACATGTCCGGAGCCTTTTCCCGGAACCGACTTTGGCGATAGCCGCCACTACCTCTACGGTCGCGGAGCTCGAGCGTTGCGTGCTCTGACTCGTCGGCGTCCGAGCCACTGTCTCCTGAATGCATAGCGTGGTCCATGTTGTTGTCGCGTGTAGTAGCTGTAGGTCGCTGCCTTCGATAATCCTTGTTGTAAGGGAGGATTGTGTCAAGGAGTTTGGGGGTCGCTTTAGGTGCGGGTTCAACCTCCTGATGAATGCGCTATTAGAAAGAGCCATCTGCGTTAAACACTGATTATGGCAACAGTTAGATCGTGGCTTGTAGCTGAACAGAAAGGAGCACAGCTTACCCGGATAGCCGAGTAAGGCGAAGGCGGATCCCGCACTGGGACCTCTTCTACCAGACGGGGATCGGACTTTGTAGATGTCTTCCTCTTTGATGTCTAAGCACGGTAACGTTAACGCTCAAGTTAGTCCGGATTCGGCCTTTTGTTCTTTCCTTCGCTGTTGCCACTCCATTAATTAACGACTATACCTCCAAGGGTGTGTCTGTAAGTCTGCGAATTCTTCCTAGTATTGCAAGCTCTCTCTCCGTAAGGTCGCCGTCTAAAATAAGGTAGAAATAGGAAAGCATTGGAACTGGTCAGCTACAAAGCACTCATTACAAAAATATACCGAGAGAATCAGGTCTCCGAAAAAAAAGACAAACATTACCATCGTCTACATTCTCGGCCTCCTGTGAGTCGTGCCTTGAAGCAAGTGATTTCTCCAGACTTTGCGTAGCAAAGTCTGAAGATTTTGTGCTCCTGTCTGCAGTAGCCGGCACCAAAAACGGGTTCGCCATTGGGCTGGCAGACTAGAACAGTCAAATAACCAGATGTATCATCAGTTTCTGCAATGTCCTTTGAGGGGATCGACGACACAAGAATATGCCCGAACACCAGAACAACAGACGATCCAAGGGATATAGGACCACTTACGAGTTTGTTTTCAGTATTAGATAAACTGTCCATGAGCTGTTTACGCAGCCAGAGGCGTCGCTCCAAGCGTTCTGGCCTCATATCTTCGTCTTCGTCATAATCAGGTCTCTACACGGCGCGAAGGCAATAATAAAAAACGAACAACCCCATCAGCATAAAAAACGAAAATACAAAACAGGGATATGTACCAAGAAACGTCGTACCCCACGACGCCTTGATACATGCACAATCACAAACTAAAAGTCCTCAGTGTCTTACCTTGCCACTGGCGTTGAGAACGTGCTCCTCCATGGGCGCGCTCTTTGCATTGATATATTCTCGGAGATCCGGATAAAGTCTCTCAGGAGCCACAGATAACGATGGTGCATGGTCGTGGGAGGCGCCAGCGCCAGCGCCAGTCGAGGTCTCTCCATTCTCAGCTTCGTCCTCCTGGATACTAGGCGCATAGTCGCTGCCAGTGGGGGTGTGGCTTTCTGGATAGAGTGCCTCCTGGGTGATTCCGAGCCAATTCAATGACTTTTTCACAATGTTCAAGATTACTTGCGGAATCTATATTGAATCAGTGATGTGTACAAAGAGTTATTACGACGGAGGAGATCAGTGTGCGTTGCTGTGGAGGTGGTGAACGCGTCGCAGCGGGTGGGTTTTTTGGGGGTGTATATATTTATTTTACCTGATTGGAGTCCTCCGCCTTGACGGCTGGCTCAGGCTGCTGCCTACGCGGGGCTGCGCGGGCATAAGGTTGGAATCTATTTTTGTGCTCCATGGTGTGATATAATCCCTGTCAAGCAAGACGAGCACGGTCGTGTCGACTAAGGAGGATGTGAAAGGGCGGATGGGTGGAAAAGGGGAGCGAGAGAGGGGAGAGGGGAAGCAGAGGACGAGCAAAAGTGGACAGGGCAGAGACAGGCGATGATGTGCTCTTTTGCGGGTCTCCAGGACAAGGAGCGGGTTTCGTGATGGGGGAACGAGCGATGTTAACCAAAAGGGCCTCTGAGGAGGAGCTTTAATGTTTTTTTTGTGTTTTCTTCAGTCGCGCCTTCAACTCGCAAATCGGATCAAAATCACGTCACAGTATCACAAATCCAAGCGCGAACTAAGCATCAAACTTCGTGTGGCGTGGATTGTCCATCGAGTCTGACGGTGCTTGTCGCTTGACCCCACCGTACCTCACAATATCCAAGGGTAATTCCCATTCGTATCCTTTGACTGGAGATAAGTTGGCCTCTGTTGGGCACGTAGATGTTCTTGAGATGTTGTGCCCGACCATGACATCGCGTACGTCTTCCACTTTGATTTATTAGATAAAAAACCAACACGGGTTAACCGCTTGTCTGGTGATTCATAATAACTTTTCGAATCGCATGGGCCCTATCAACTTTCGATGGTAGGATAGAGGTCTACCCATGGTTTTGACGGGTATCGGGGAATTAGGGTTCGATTCCGGTGCGAAACGGCTACCACATCCAAGGAAGGCAGTTCCTCGTTGCTGAATTTTATGTACGACAGTCTAGCTGATGTGATTATTTGATCAATCGACGAGCGTAACGCTGGTGTTCTTCTTCAATGTGTTGAACCGCCGGATCTGAATTTGCCCAAAGTATAGTTCCGGAGATATCTCGTCACCACTACAGACCCAGCTTAATTCTTCATCAGGCATTTTATCTAATGCACAACGATACATAAGGAAAATGCACATTGGTGTGCGCACAAGAGCCAACAGAGAGTGATTTCAACTTTGAGCAGCTACCACAATTTAAACCAAAAATGAGTAGGCCAAGGAAGAAAACGCGTCAAAAGGCTATTGTATCAACGTCATAATACCTCCTCAACAGAGAGAACAGTGGAGAAAGAGTAGCGATCAAGAACAGCCAGTGATTGAAGAATAGGTGAGGTTGAGAAGAGCAATGTAAAAGGAGTCACAGAACCGCCACCATGTGAGTTCCTTTTCTTTATTTCTGGACAGCCACAAGCGCACGCTTCACAAGAGCCTCGATAGCCCCCAGCTCCGTGATCCGCTGTATCCCCGAGATTGTCTGTCGCGCATCCTCCAGGTCCTGGTTCGCTGTCTCGACGTTCTTACGGATCGCCACGAGTGCTTTCTAGTATAGGCGAGGAGACATATGTTAGCATTTTTGCACCCCCAAGGATATTGCCCCTTTCGAGACCACAGAAAGAAAAAAAAATATTTATACCTTTTCTTCTACGAACTGAGGGACTTTCTTGTGGATGTGCTCGTTGACTCTGTAAAATACCAGCGACGAATCGTTCAGTGCGCTCGTAATTGACTCTGACATATGTGCAGACACTGTATGATAGAGAGGGGAGGTTTTTTTTTTATCAGTAACCATAAGCAACTTTGTGGATAGCGTGAGAAAGGGCCCATATTTGTCAATGACGACTCACTTTTCCGCGCTTTGCTTTGAAGAGAGGCAACACCAGCACCACCTTCCAGAAGCAAAGACATGCTGCTTGTCGCTGGAGATTTCCGGCCAGGTATCAAGGTCGAGGCATGCGACGCCGGGATGAGACCGTATCTCGCCCCAAATGCGGAGGCTCGACGTACTGAGAACAGGCTGTCGAGCGAGGGGACTGTCCAAGACGAATAAGTTGAGGATGGGGAAGAGGGTGCAGATTCGGTTGAGGCATTGCTCAAGGAATGGACAGTCGCTCCTGCTCCAACTCCCCCTGTCCCTCGTGTTCCTGTCACATTGGCGGTAGCAGGGGTCGCAGTGGTGGTGGTTGTTGTTGTAGCTATTGTCTGAGCGACACCCTTTCCATGCTGTGCATTCAGTGGCGAGTTGTTTTGCATGCCGTCCTCGAATGTGGGAAGGATGCCTCCTTGAACATGTGTGTGTGGGCCAATGTGTTTTTCTGCAAGTTCGCGTGGTTCCTCTAGTCACTTCTTTTTAAAGTACAATTGCACATGGTGTGTGGCTTGCCCCCCTCGACTCCTACTATATACAAGCAACATGGCCATGGAACATGATGCTCACCGCTGCTCGAGGACGCGCTTAAAAAAAATGATGCATTTCCTTGTGCATTTTGAACACTCGGTCGTCTGCCGAGCGGGCGGCGGAGCGTATCTGTTCAGACGCGTAATATGTATAAAGCTCCTAAGCCAAAGGTGGGTGAGCTTTCGCGATCGGCCTTGCTTTGCCTTATCAAGGGTGATCGACCAATACATATCGAGTGTGCGCACAAAGAATAAGACCCGAAGGAATGCACCGCTTCGAGCGACGATGGACCGCTAAAAGGCGCGCCGCCATGGCGCCAACAGCGACGACTCTGATCGTGTTTGGCCTGCTTGTTGGCGAGTAACGCTCTGCATTCATGAATCCATCGCACTGGGCACCAAGTAGTAGAATGCATTGATCTCCACCAAAAGGCAAAAGATTATCGGGCTGCATTTGCAAGAGCTGCAGAATGCTCGTGGCCCGAGCCGACTACTGTGGCCAATAAAAAAAACTAGCGTAAAAAAAATTATAAATGCCTCCAGTTCCCCAATCCAACCTTTTCCCACTGGCTCTTTTCCCACTCCATCCTCTCTCTCTCTCTCTCTCTCTCTCTCTTTCTTTCTCTCTCTCTTTCTCTCTCTCTCTCTCTCTCTCTCTCTCTCTCTCTCTCTCCCCTCCCTCTCTACCTCCTTCGTAGCAGCAGCATCAACACATAGTGAAGCCATGACCTTCTCTCAGAACCAGAACGCCGTCCAATTCTGGCAAGTGCTTTAGATTCAATGACATGGGGAGATTTTGGGGTCCCTTTTCTCCTCGGTAATCGCTAACCGTTCAATACCATTTTATCATAACAGGACCCCAATTGCCTATACCCGTCTTATCCTCTACACAAGTAAAGACTCTTTTTGTCTCTTCAATTGCTCAGCCACATGCCTTATCTATCCCTCTTTTCTCACTCCCCCTTTTTTTTTTTTTTTAGCCGCGCTCATCCTCCGAACGACTGTGCGCCATGCCTTTGGTCGAACCCCCAAGGGCCAATCTCTCCTTGCAGGATTTGCGATCCAATTGCTGAAAGTGATCATGGGGGGCAGGGTACTCAACATTAATCAGTCTCGCACCATGATGGCCTTCTCCTCCAATGTGACCGCCCATCTGAATAGCGGCACGTTCCGACAGTCTTCGAAAGAGCAATGGGCGACCAAGGTCAAGGGTCAGGGATGGAATGGCTTTTGGATCCCATATAGGGACCAATCCTCGAAGGAGAAGACAAAGATGGATCTGAAGAATAAGGTGTCTGCGGCAGACATTGGAGCCGGATGCGATATTGTCATGTTTGCGATCCATGGTAAAAAAAAAAATGAGAAACAGTGTCTTGTTGTTTTTTTTTTGTGGTGTACTTTTCTCAAGCCTGTCAATTGGGTTGCCCCAACCATGGGTCTCGGTTCCACCCCCCTTTTTTTCCTTCATGGTGACAACCGGGGCTAACCCTTTTTTTTTTTTACTTTTTTTTCGTGTTGCTTCTTTCTATAGGCGGTGCAATGGTGATGGGCGACGCGCTCATGTTCTTGAGCAACTACCGCGCATGGATGAAGGAGTTGCAAATCAAGCACAACGTCAAGATCGGCATTCTCTCTGTTGAATACAGTACGCATATCTCTTTGTCTCAAAAAAACAAAACCAGCAAACAGCAGCAACAACTACAACAATAACCAAAAAGGGAACATGAATGTGGCCACTCACTCCTCCTCTACTCTCTCTCTCTGTAATGTAAATTAGGCATGTCACCTGAAGTTCCGTATCCAGGCGCGTTGAATGAGTGTGTGGCAGCGTACAGTCATCTCGTCGAGTACCAGGGCATCGACCCTCACAGAGTTGTCATGTGTAAAGTTGCAGCTTGACCAGACTGAAAAAAAAACCATCATTTTGCCCGACTGATCCTCAAGTCAAGTTGCTAACGTTTTTCTTTATTAATGCATCTTTGTCTAGGCGGAGACTCTGCAGGAGGCAACCTTTGCCTTGCTACGGCCCTAAAGCTCCGCGATGACTACCCACACATTGGTCTCCCAGCAGCTCAAGTCCTTTTCTCTCCCTGGGTCATGTGCACAAAACATTACAAGGACTCTCCAGAGGACTATATCACCAACGACGGTGGCAGTATCTACGTGGAGGCATACACACAAAACCTGACCAAGATCCGTACAAGCCCTTATGTGGCTCCTATCCTAGCTTCTACCTTGGTGGGGTTACCCAAGATGCTGATCTTTATTGGTGGACTGGAAACGTTGAGACTGTCGATTGAGAACTTTGTGGAGAAGGCGACAGCGGAAGGGTTGGATTTGGAGGTGCATTTGAAGGAAGGACAGGTCCATGATTACGCATTGGTCGAGGATATTTCGGGACCGAAAATTGTGGCAGAAGCCAACCAGATTGTTGGAAAGTTTGTGGCTCAAGTCCGGGACAAGTATATCGGACTGACAGTTTGAGGGGGGGGGGAGGGAAAGAGCAAGAAGCAAGAAACGACTCATTGCTATGGGGAACGATGTTGTGTGTGGGGTGGACGCAGATTTGTTTTTTGATACCAGATTAGTCTTGAACGAAAACCACAAAAATGAAAAACGAATGAACGCGTTAAAAAAACAACAACGAGGCCACGGTAGACTATATGTACATTCTCGTTATAAGGGAAAGATCTTCCCTTATAACGAGAGTGGGGGGTCATTTCTATTCACTTCAATGCTTTTTCCTTGCTTGCCTACCATGCCACCCAAAACCAAGTCCAAGTCCAACCTCAAGCCGAATTCCAAGCCCACATCCATTAATGTATCCAAAACCATTAAGAATACCTCTGTACCCAAGGATCGAAAGACTACCACGACAGTAGTAACAACTACCACGACCACCACAACAACCACCGGTACGTCAACAACCAAAACAACCACAAAAAAGAGGAAGAATGTTGGTAGTTCCGCGAACGATACAACAACAACTTCAACCCCAACCCCGCAAAAAAAAGACAACACCCCGACACTCGTACAGCCATCCCGATAGCAACAAAGTATGCATTCATCCAACGCCATATGCAGCTCGTCAAAGACGTACCGAACATTTCAATGTCTGCAGTTGGCGAAAGTTTCGGACTCTCTAGTTCATCCACTCATGCAACATGGAAGGCCAGGGACGCAATTATCAAACAATATCAAAAGTTAGAAGCCGATTCAGCCAAGGCGAATATTCCTAACGCCTCCCTGTATCCATGTCCCGTGAAGGCTTGTAACGCCGTGACACCGTCAACTATACGCAACTGCTTTGCCCATGTCCCCACTATACCCAAGGTTATGAGGGACGCTCTACGCGAGCAAGTTCACACACACACAGGGATGACGATTTGAAGGTATTGCAGGAAACGCTGATGGCCATGTATCCCGATCGCGCTGATGCCATCAAGAAGCAAAACGATTTCGGCGCACTTGTTTATATCGAGGGCTGCTTGGGTAAAGGCCCAACGAAAAGGTTAACAGACGTCATTGACGATGCTGCCGCTTCAGAGGAGTGGGGGCGATCATTTCTTGCCTCCTGAGAGTCTCATTATGGTCGATGGGGATGAGGAAGACGATGATAACAGCATTTTTGAGGACTAACACTATACTCTGAACAGCAATGTCAATGGTATCAAAGCCTGTGCACCCATTCGTGCAATTGACATTCGCTCTGGCCTACAGATGATTGATCTGCCCTCAGACCTTGTCTCATCGCAAGACTCAAGTATCCTCGGGCCTGAAACTGGCGCCGAAATTTTGAAAGGCGCGCTGGAAGCGTTGGACCGCGCCAGAGAACAGATTCTTCGTCAACAAATGAGTGTTGCCTACGTAGACGACTCCGATGCCAGGCACTACGCTGCCCTCTTGAGGGATCAACTAGACGTCCTCAGCGACTCAATGCTGCTCGCAACGACCCCTTACAGTCCTGATGCGGAAGACACCATGCATACCAACGATACTATAGACTCCAATGATACCTTTGATACCTTTGATACCTTTGGCCGCGATGCCAATGAACGATTCAGACGTGTAGTGAAAAAATTTAAAGTTTTTGCATTGAAGACCCCCCCCCCCCACCCTCGATATAAGGGAAGATCTTTCCCTTATAACGAGAATGTACTGAACCAAGAAAATTGTGTTCGCTGAACAAGCGAGCCAGCCGAGCCACTCACTATTAGCTCGAGCGGCTCGATGGCTCACCGTGCGCTGCTCGTTTTCCTTTATGGTTGGACACCCCCTGCGAACAGGTCGAACGCCTCGAACGCCTCGAACAACTTTCGGACATGGTGGTCCAGTCATGCAAGTCAATAAAAATGTAGTAAGCGATTTCTTGCATCGATCTCGGCGTTTTTGATTTTTGACACATCCTTTGTTCATTTGTCACCGGCATTCACTCTCAACAGTGCGCGTCGCACTCCTGTGTCATGCCATGTTCGCGATAACCCCCTCTTTGACCTTGTTTTTATTGAACGTCAAGTTTAATCCGATTTTTGGAACAACAAATCTACAGAAGTGTAAGAATAAATTGGCTGCCAGCACTTGAGGAGACACAATCCGTTCTCTACCACACACTGGGTGCGCTTAACCCCGGGATGACCCTTGCCGCCCTTCGTGGGGGGCAAGTTCAAGCAAGTTTAGTCCTCCTTGAACAGCTCGATTGTCATATATCCTCTCCTTTCCATTACTCCTAGGTACTGCAACCCCTCGAGGCTCGTTAGCGCAGCCCGATCGGCAAACTCGGGGGGAGGGTCTGGTTGCTCGCCAGGGCACTGCTCATTCTCGTGCTCCATTGGAGACTTGCCGCACATAGACAATTCGTTCGCTCGAGGGCTTCCGGCCGTATATCTACATCCACGGTCCGCGCTTGCTGACCCTCCAGTCAGTTCCGCTTCTTCTTTTTCTCCATGACCCTGTTGGATTTTCCCCATACCACCGTTGCTGTGCACCTTGGTTTCCATAGACGCTCGCGGGCCTCCTTCTCGATAAAAACAACAGAATAGACCGGGCGACACGCTGGGCAATGCTCAATGGTAACCGGCTGCCTCTCTTGCTTTTGGACACACGCGTGTTTGCATAGCAGATAGCAACAGACCTAATATGGTTAGATACCCCTGCGAACAGGTCGAACGCCTTGAACGCCTCAACTTTAAATGGTTCAGTCAAGCCGCAGTTCGAAAGTTGTTCGAGCCGTTCGAGGCGTTCAACTTGTTCGAGCCGTTCGAGGCGTTCGACCTGTTCGCAGGGGGTGTCCAACCATAAAAGGAAAACGAGCAGCGCACAGTGAGCCATCGAGCTAATAGTGAGTGGCTCGGCTGGCTCGCTTGTTCAGCGCAGCTGGGGGGCGAACAACACGATGAACAGAAATTTTTCTTGGTTCAAGTTTTTTTTTGGACTACTGAGATGTAATACACTTGTACACACGACATGTGATGGGAACACGAAACGAAAAGAAAGGGACCAAAACAAGACGCAAAGTAGACACGACCGTGTGTGTACAACGTACATACAGTACAATAAGGGGGAGGGCTCTTCAGCCGACGTGGCGCAAGTTTGCGCAGCACAGAAAGAATAGCATAGCAGGGCTTTTTGGTGGGTTTGCTCGGTAGATCTTGTCCAAAAAAAG
>MU616859.1:0-36326 GCA_025201705.1 Dissophora ornata | reverse complement strand
GGGGAAGAAAGATGGAAGGGGAAGGGAGGTGGAAGGAAGGGAGGTGGAAGGAAGGGAGGTGGAAGGAAGGGAGGTGGAAGGAAGGGAAGTGGAAGGGAGGGAAGTGGAAGGGAGGGAGGTGGAAGGAAGGGAGGTGGAAGGAAGGGAGGTGGAAGGAAAGGAAGAGTGGGTGAGGAAGGGAGAGGAGAGGAGAGGAAAGGAAGTGGAGAAGGCGAGGGAGGTGGATAGGGAAGAAAGAAAGAAAAAAAAAGAAAAAAAAAGAAAGAAAGAAAGAAGGAAAAGAGGACCGAAGCAAAAGGGCGACCTTTTTATACCCTGCCGCCCGCAGCCCGCAGCAGCAAGCCTGTCGAGCTGCCGCCAAGGCGCGAAATGGCAGTCATTGTCACTGACAGGTCATCGAAGCTACTATGACAATAGTTGCCATCTACTTATGACCCTTGCCAAGAGATCAAGCACATAGTGACGAGTGTGAGAACCACGCTTGATATCGTTTAAGAAAACGCAAACCAGAGCCAACACTGCCCACCAGTGCACATCACTACTAAAAGTTATCGCAGCAAAGATAACGGCATATTTTTGTCCTCGGACCAAATTCAACACTCCTACACTCCTGACGATCCATCGCTACCGTTGTTGAGAAAACGAGCTTAGTGTGCATACAATAAAAGAGAGAGTGTTACCACGCTACCAACGCCGAGTGAATCTGCTGCTTTGAGAACCTGGATCGCTGAAATAAATACGTACTTCTTAGCAGTAGCGACGACGGGAAAATGGTGGTTTCCGATAGCTGTTGGTTCATTTACTTGGCCCCAGCCAGCACAGCGGCAGTAAAAAGTCGCCATTCCGAAAACCGATCAGGAATGAGGATCGACCATTCAAATTACAGCACAAAAGTGCCCAGGTTGGTTTGAAAAGTTGGGCTTTTTGCTTGTGTGGTGACAACCAGAACTCCATTGCCATGTGTGATCGTCATTCGCATTTCAGAAATTGTGGCAAATCATCGAGTCTGGGTCAGCAGAGCCTGTATATGAAGTAAAATCAATTTCGCCCTACCGAATGCTTGCGATGCTCATTTTTATTACTGTGGCAGTGCCATCAATAAATGCTCACGGACCACTTCCTAGCAAACTCAGACGCGCGATGGTGCTTTCGTAGGCTATCGATGGCGCAGTCGTATGATGTGATATGAGAACAGGAAGTTGGTGCTCGCAAAGCTATCAAGTGGGTGCTGTTACCCTCTGTTTCCTCGAGGTCATTCTATGCTGAGCCAAAGAAAGACCTTCGTCCTCACCTTCAGCGTTACTGGTCGAGATCGGACAGCTGAGTTCCGCATCGTTACTGTGGTATTGACTTGAGAGCCGGCATAGTTGGATGGTGGCAGACACCCCAGCGGGGTAATCTGAGTTGTTGATCGAAGCCAGCACATTGGGACAAGAATACGGCAAAACAAATCTCTCCCCTACCACCCTCAGACTTCACTTCCTCAGGTGCCGAAAAAAAAAATAGAGAGAATCACAGGGCTTTATCAAACGTCTATGGTCAGCACAGAAGAGAGTGGGCATCGAAAAATGCCATGAAACTTTACACTTCCTTCTTTTCCTTCAACTCCTGGTTTCTTTGCTCATCATAACCCAGCACATCTCTCAAGATCTCATCTGCATGCTGACCCAGAAGTAGTGGCAGGAATCTAATGCTCGTCTTCGTATCCGAGCACTTCACCGCCGGTCCCGCTAATTTGACCTTGCCCGCCATTAGGTGCTCAATCTCCTGAATCACATCTCGAGCAATAACTTGTGGGTGCTCAAACGTCTGTGCAGTATTATTAATCGGCACAAAGGGGATGCCTCGACCCTCCAAAGCCTTGAGCCACTCTTCGTTGTTTTTGGTTTTGAGACTTTCCGTCAAGGTCTCAATGAGTTACTCACGGTGACGGACTCAGACCTTGTTGGTCTTGTAGGCCGGGTTTCCGCATAGTGAGTCGAGTCCGTGAGCAAAGGACCTTAAACTATCCATCATAGCCTACACCAATCATGATGTGTGAATCCGTGCTGTGGAGGACCTGATAAGGGACGATGGACGTCCTGGTGTCAAGCCAAGTAGCCCAGAGTCTGTGTGTATGTGTTTGTATACTATGCATTTTATCATTCGCCCTACACTATCGCCCAACATCATTCTAAAGTTTCTCCGCTTGGCCGCTTTCTTTTCCCCTTAATCACTTGCGCCCCCGAGCTGGCGCTTTGCCCTTTCCCTTTGCCTTCGACGCGCCAGCGCCACCACTAGCCTTAGTCTTCTTTTGCTTGATATTGCTATCCTTTTCAACGCTTTCCTCTTCTCCTTCCGCAGCCTCGTCTACTTCCTCTGGGGCAGCTTCATCTGCATCTACCACATCCAGGTTATCAGGCACCTCGTCACCTGCTCCAACACCAGAAGACCCACGTCCCTTCGTCACCACTGTCGCCTTAAGGTACGGCTGCGGGTGAGACTCTGAGTTGTACTTGCGCGTGAACGCAGACTTTGTAGTAGATGGAATGCTGTCCATCACCTTCTTGCCATCGTTTCGACCGATGCCCAACTCTAACACCGAATCCCAGTCCTCTTTGCTGAGATAGTAACTGTCCATAAACTCGATCAGATCTGGGATAGCATCCGCTCCGTTATTGACCAGAGGTTCTGTCAAGGCTGGGAACAGGGCTGGGAGATAGCTTTGACGAACTTCGTTCTTATCACCCGAGATCTTGAGGCGCATCCTGGTTTGAAGTTCCTTCACAATGCGGTTGTACTTTGACGCTTTTGAGAACTGTCCCAGGTAACTTGGGAATTGCATCATGGGTCCATAATTACCGCCAGAGCCGGGCCGCATACTTCCATGCACGAAGAACGATGGACGCGCGCAAGAGAACGCAGCGTGTGTTGGCATAAGCGACCACTGCTGTGCGCTCCTATCAATATGAAGCAGAGTTTTAGAGAAAAGAGAGAGATACTACCTAAAACTTTTAAAAATTACGAATGCCATAGGCATCAAGATAAACGTACCCGTGAATCATAGTGTCCACCAAGTCTGCATCTGACAATGAATCTGCAGCCTTGCTCATCAATTCAATCGCCTCAAGACCATCAGAGTCCCCACGGGCCTCTGTCGGGTTCATGCGAATGTAATTCTCTTGGATCATCAAGGGTGCCAGCTGGTAATCATTGAAGTAGAGGTCCAGCTTGTCTGCTAGGCTCAAGCCTCGATAGTTCGTTTCAATTAGTAGCTGCTCAGCAATTTGAAAGGGGTTCAAGGCGACATATTTCTCCGAAGACTTGGAAAGAGCAGATCCTTCGTCGTAATCCATCGTCTTCTTCGTGAGACTCCAAGTCGAGAGCATGTTCAGGACCTGACGGATATCTGACTGCGATCCAGAGACAAGTTTGTCTAATACATTTGCGGGTATCGTTCGACTTTCTCTGTGGAGGATAGTCATCAAGCGAGACCTCACTTGGTTTGCCTGCGGCCGCTGGAAGCGCAGGTCAAAGCAGGAGTTCACAAGCGATCGGACTTTCGGAGACTGACGGTCATTACAGATGCAGATGATTGGGACCTTTAACAAAAAAATATCGTCCAGGTCAATAACTATGCTTATAAGCTAAACTTCCTTGATAGGCTTTCTTTCTCATTGGACTTACGTGTGTCTTTTTGATAAACGAAATCAACTGGGCAACACCTCCACGGTCGCCTCCGGCCATTCCGTCGACCTCGTCCATGATAATGAGCTGCTTCTTGGCCATGGAAGGATCAGCGTCAGGGACAGCGGATTTCTATATAAAATATAGAATTTGACTAGTTAGTAACCAACAGACTGGGCAACAAAAGGCATCTGCGGCAGGATACAGTAAAGGTTGATAACCCACTTACTCCTTTTCCATCAACTTTTTTTTCTTCTTGGAAGTAACCAGCCAACGATTGGTTGTCCAGGAGATCGCGAACACCATTCTAACACGACGACAAGAAAAGTTAGTACGTGCGTAGACATTATAATGATAGATCGTCGATAAAAACATATTATCGCGAAAAGAGACGTACATCGAGAGACTTTTTGCTGCGAGTATCACTGGCATTAAACTCAACAATATTGAATCCAAGACTATTGCCCACAAGATGAGCCGCCGAGGTTTTTCCAATACCGGGTGGACCGGAGATAAGAACAGCGCGGAAAAGCCCAGACTTATCCGCATTATCCTTCTTGAAGTTGAGATGATAGTTGGCATCCCTAGTGGTTCAAAGGTACTCTGTATCAGTCTCACGTTATCGGCAAGGGGTCGTTGGAGTCATCCAAAACATACCATGTCTCAAGCCATCTCGTCAGCTTTTGAACGGCAGCGTTGTTGCCGCAAAGGTCTTTGACCTGCATTGGGCGGTACTTGGTCGTCCACAACTCTGACTCTATGGGCCTAAACACAATGTACGTCGGGAATTCAAGCAGCCAGAAGGACATCTGTGAGCATAATAATACACAGAGAAAAGAGAAACTGCGGGAGAAAGTGAGGGGGAGACAAACGTCACGTACTTGCCGTCATCAACGGGCAAAGAATCGGCTTTGCCAGCATCGGGCGTTTTGACCTTTGGAGACTCCAAAGCAGCGGAAGTGGACGAAGATTTGGGTGTTGGTGCTGAGGACCCAGTAGATTCTTCTTTGACCTTTGTTGAGCCGCTGCCGATATTGCTGCTACTGCCGCTGCTAGTGCTGGAACTCTTGGAGTTGGCCTTGGAGCTTGTCTTCACAATTTCACCGCCCTCAGTCTTGGCAGGAGATGTGCGGATCAAATCTAGAAACTCATCCTCATCCAGTGTCTTGATCTTCAGCTTCTTCACTTTATCCAGCTTCGACTGACCAGCATCATCGCCTACGACCACAAATGACGTCTTCCCACTCGGAGATCCCGTCACGCGTCCAGAATACCTCTTGACCAGATCTGCGGCATCCTCACGAGTAATCGAGCTAAGCTCTCCAGTAAACACGAAAGTCCAGCCCTGTTCACGATGTCCGGAAGTGAGATGCATGACGTGGTCAGCCCATGATATTCAAAGCCCCTGTAATGCAGCCACGGATACTCGAAATCACCTACCGCCAAGCAGTTGTCCTGGCCCTTGGGGATCTCCTTCGATCCAAGAGAAGAGGGTCCAGCCTTATTTTTGTGCGCCCAATAGCTATAAATCAACAGAAAAGTCAGCGAATGCAAGCTGTCAAATTATCCACAATGGCTATAGCTCTGACAACCTCATACTTGAACTTTGGCTTGAGGGCCTCGTCTTTTGAATCATCCACATCCATGGCATCGTCGTCCACTTTCTTTGCCGTGGCTTTATGTCTCTTGACGGGTTTGACCTCTTCCTCTTCCTTGTAAGCGTCCTCGTCATCGAAATCATCGTCCTCTACAGCGCCCTTTCGCTTCTTGCTGTTTGTGGCTTTCGAAGTTGCTGCTGTCTTTTTTGGTGAGGGGTTTGGTTTTGGTTCAGGTGTCTTTGCTTTCGCCGGTGCAGATCTCAATTTGGGCTGAGGAATAATCTCTGCATCACTGTCATCTTCAAAAAAGTCGTCTTCGTCCGTCTTCTTTGTGCGCTTAGCTGCCGTAGATGCTTTTGGTGGGGCCTCCTTCACTGGTTTCTCTTCTTTGACCTTTTGCTCCTTGGCTTTATCCTCCTTGGCCTTTTCCTCCTTGACCTTTTCCTCCTTGACCTTTTCCTCCTTGACGGCCTTTACCGGTGTTGTTGCTGAGGATCGGCTGGACTCGGTAGCAGCTGATGTAGATGAGGACGAGGCTTGACTCTTTTTCGCTTTAGCAGATGCAAAGAATGCCTTTGGATCTATTGTCTCCTCTACAGCTTGCTTCCTAAATAGATTTCAGAAGTAGTGGCGCCGTTCCACGAACACGTCAGTGTACAGACTAAAGGAGAGATATGGCAATGTATTCCTGATATAACTCAAGGGCCATACTTTGTAGAGGATGTAGGTGCAGGCGCTGCAAAATGTTTGGACTTCCTATACATCACAAACAATAGGGCGAGTACACAGAGTTAAGCAATGCTTTTGACAAAAAACTGCTCCAAGAGTTCCATATGTTTTGTCCAGCTTGGAGGACCAAAACCTTACACTTCGACGACTTGATTCTCATCCTCGTCTGAATCTACATGTACCCAATGGCGGTTTGTGACAAGGCTTATTAGTATTCAATGTGACAAGAGCGGGATGGCAGAAGCGAGGGAGGGGATAATAGCCATACCTGCAATTACATTCTTCCTGCGTGTGGGTGTTCGTTTCTTCTCAGGCTCGGCTTTGGACTTTGTCTATTGTATTGCAGCAGAAGGCATAAAAATTTTTGTTGTGTGTAAAAAATTGAATAAAATTGGTGGCAAAGGCAAACAACATAGTTAGCCATCGCGCGACGGCCAACTGACAAGGACCTCCAGGCAGCTCATTTGCACGGCAGGCTTATTCTTGCGTGATTCCCAAAGACTCTACCTGTTCTGCGGTGCCTGCATTCTCCTTTGGTTTCGCATTTGCCTTGAAATACGCTCGCAAATCCATGTTGAATCTTTTTACTTGCAAGGAGCGGTCTGATGAATCCTGATCTGTAAGTGCGAGCTTTCGAATACTAAAAGTGTTATGAGGGACGAAAGAGTGGAGCTAATCCTGTCAAGTGTGCAAAGTGATCGAGACGAAGGAGTGGATGGAACGCGTAGGACGAATGGGAAGGTCAGAAGCGTTATCGCTGGGAGGCGCCCAAAAAAACATCATTTGGCGCGTTAAACACCTGTGAAGAGCAGTCACTCCGCCTTTGATGCCTGGGAGTTAGGCATTGGCAATGGCCTTGGTTCGTTCGTTCCTTGCTTCCATTCATTCAAATTCATTGCCCACAGGCGACCCAACTATACCCCTCCCTCCTTCCGTCGACATATATACAGACGCACCCATTTATTGCCACGACAGCTTGTGTGATTTAAAAGCAACAGACATGAGTACGCCTGATAGCACCCCCATCCTCCACCCAAAGAAGCGAGTCCTTATTGGGGCCACAGGGAGCGTTGCAAGTATAAAGATTCCCATCATCGTATCGACACTTTTAGAGGTGAGGTGTAAACCGGAGAACTCTCAAAATCAGTAATCACTGCCATTGACGAGGATCAGCTCGCTTACTAATGATGCTGCGGACTGGACCTTGCACAACATGATAGGAAATTGGGGATTTGGTGGAGGTCAAGGTGGTTACCACCAATGCTGCGCTCCACTTTTTCGATCCCAAACATGTCCTTGCCGAGGTGCTGACAGATCAGGACGAATGGAATGTATGTTGGTCTCAACAATGAAAATTTGTCATGTATCCAAGGACTGCACTGTTGATTAACGGTGCCTGGCGCTGTCCGCCTGTCATTCTCCTAGGCTTGGAAGAAGATGTCCGATCCGGTGATGCACATTGATGTAGGCATAGCTGCGGTGCGCTTCCCATTGTTTTCTGAGCAAACCTCCGAGGAATGGCTTTGTTGACTTCTCTCTATCTCTTTTGGCTGCAGCTTCGTAACTGGGCAGACATGTTCATCATCTGTCCACTGGACGCCAACACCCTGGCCAAGTTGGCACAGGGTCTCTGCGATAACCTCATTGTACGAAAGAAGGAGGGATAACATGCAGAATTGGAATGGTGTTAATAATACGGTTGCTGATATACGACCTTATCCTTGTGTTTGTTGACAGACATGTATCCTTCGTGCGTGGGATGAGAGTCGGCCAGTGATCGTGTGTCCAGCCATGAACACAAATATGTGGAACCACAAGTTTACGGCCATGCACCTTTCCACCCTCACAGATGTGCTCAACTATCAAGTGATCCCTCCCATCAGTAAACTACTTGCCTGTGGCGATCTGGGTAAGTCTCGGGGCAGCTTTTATTATCAGGGAGGCATGTGAGCTCAGCAGAGGTGGTGCAGATAATAATTTTGGTCGTTGCTTTTGGTGCAATTCGTCGTAGGTGTCGGCGCCATGGCCGAGTACAGAACCATTGTGGATGAGATCAAGAGGCAAGTCGCACTCATAGGAGTGTCTCAGCAGTCTTCGTAGCAGTCTAGAGTCGAGTCAATGAAGACGCGTTTCTTTCGGATCACATGTTCTGGGACAAGCACAACAAAGCTGAGCCTGACGGGTGACTGAGGATCTCCTGCAGGGGATCTTAGATGGATACTGCACTAAAATGTCCGAGCGCCTTCTCGCACAGAAAAAAAGTGTGGGGTGGTGGAGAGTTGGATTTCTCAGCAGAAACCGTCAAAAAAGTTCAACTCCCGAAGGAGACTTGGTCGAAACCGGACCTTCCCTCTTGGTTTTACCCCCTCTCTCCATGTATTATGCGGTAAACCCAGATGAGAAGCACTACAGTGTGAAACGACAGTGTGGGCTGATACACTGATGCATGGCTACCACTCAAAAATAGGAAACAGGGTCGATGCGGCTGATCTTCGAGTGCACACAGACGTTTTCCCATGGAGACCTTCTTCGTGAGGATGTTGGGCCTTCCAGACCAGACCCCCCTGATTCTGGTCTGTGTTGCTGTCCGATCGTACCCTCGTGGTGTACGCTCGTGGAGTACGCTCGGCTAGCTCTTATAAGAAAGGTTCCCATCAAAGCGTGGCCCCTCTCTGTGCTCCTTGAGATAACGCTAGCGCGCAGCTGCGAAATCAAATCGCTCTGTGGACGAGTTGAGTTAAAGAGATCTTCTGCCACGGATACAACGCCCTATTGGCTAGATGGAACATGTCCTCCGGACACACAAATCCACTCGGGAACCTAAAAAAAACTCGCTCTTTGCCCTTCCCCAGTCTTTTTTTTTAATTTTTTTCTTGCTCTTTTTTTCTTGGTCCATCCGCCATCAACAGTGAGGTCAAAGGTAAGAAATGGTCGAGCAAATATTTACTGAAGAGGGGTGGAGCCGCTGTCTTTCATAGACATTGCTTACCAGAACCATGACCAACGCTTTTTTTTTTTTTTTATTGTTTGCTCGTGGTGATCTTTTACCCCGGACACTTTTTTTTTAAAAACGAGACTGCATTTGAATACGAGTCATTTCATTTTAGTGATCGGAGCGGATCTCATTCTGAGGTGTAGAAAACTACGAAACAGAGATTTTTTGGGAACCTGTCGCTTCCTGGTTCATGCGGCAATCGATCAGATAAAACTGAAAATTATGGCATTTTTCCCACACTCCACGCTACTCATAGCTTGACTCTCTCTGGTTTTTTTTTTCTTTTTTTTCTTGTTTGTGTACACCTGCTTCGGGAGCAAAGAATGAGGTCTCTGGGTGTTTGTTTATGCGCAGAACACACTCCTTTTTTCTTTTTTTCTTTTCTTCGGGTCTTTTGTTTGATGTGTGCTACCGTGCTCCAGAGTGCACATCATGGCGGGTGATTGACAATGGAACAATCAAAGAAGGAAGAGAGGGGAAGGCCCTCAGCTGCCTGTGCAACTAGCAATAGCGTGTTTATGCAAGGCACAAGAGACGAGCCATGTGAGTAGCACTCGCCCAGTACCTGCCCCTCCCACATTGCAATATAACTTGAAGCAAGTCAAGATGTAGTGTGTGGTACACGTCCAGGGGGAGGCGAAACGGTTGATCGCAGATGCAAATAAGCCCTGTAAGAAAACAGGAAGGGCAGAGGGACAATATCCGGATGGCGGGTTTTAGGCAAGAGTATGAGGATAAGAGCAAATATATATAGTCTGGAGGATATAGTTACAACGAACGAAAGAGGGCAAAGGTAGCATCACATCATCTTTAGATCACGAATGAATAGAGGATAGAATCGAGAGGGACTGAAAGAGAGCTCGGCACACGGAAGAAAAGTGCGGATAGATTATGCAGTGTTACGAAGTTGATGCTCTGCTTGGTCCAGGAAAGGTAGGCATCACGGCTCAGCTCAACAATATCAATTGAGAATCGACCGCCAATCAACTGAGCAGATCAAGTCAGCTTCGGAAGGGAATGTGCTCAGGAACGAGGGCCAGGGCAGCAGAGAAGAACAGAGGGCGAGGAAAATGAGGCGGTGGACGTTGCAATCAAAAGTGGAAAAAAGGCCAAAGTGCGTCTACCTCTAGTGTCACAGAACTGCGGCTATATAAAGTAGCACCCCCATCAACTTTTTCTCTTCCAATCCCTTCTTTCTCTGTTTTCCTCTCCAATCTTACCCATCTACCCTTCATCAACAGCTTCAACATGCTCGCCAACAAAATCAACGGTACGTCCCTCGTTTTCGATCTGTTCCTGAAGTGGCATTTTTTTTTTTTTTTTTTGCGGCAATCGCCTTTCGTGTCTCTCACTCTGTCCTCTTTTTCAATTGACGCTCTAATAGGAGGAACCGTCGTCGAGATGCAGGTAAGGCAATTTGTTTCTCACGGCCACCATGGAAAAATAGCAAGTGAGCACGGAGGCGAAGCTGTTAACACGCATCACCTGTTTTTTTCCCATTGCCCATTGCTTTTTTTAGGGTGATGAGATGACCCGCATCATCTGGGACGGCATTCGCGACAAGGTAAAAAAAAGACCCGCCCCAATTTTTTTAAAAAGTCACAACTGCTCGTGGTCCTAGTAGGCGAGCGCGTGGAAGAGGGGAGAAAAAGCGCAGGCGCATGCTCAACGGATTGTCAGCTTGTGCACAGCGATAAGATGTGCGCTCCCTTCGGCTTTCTCGCATATTCCGCGGCCGCGGTGCCACCAAAAAAGAATATAAAAAAAAAAAACAAGAGCAACCAAACAGACCGTGGGAGAGGTACAAATGACACAAGATATAACATGAGAGCTCACCTTCCTCTCCTGCTTTTGGCATCTTTAGCTGATTCTCCCCTATGTCAACCTCGATATCAAGTTCTTCGACCTCGGCATGGAGTACCGTGACCAGACCGACGATCAAGGTAATAGTGCACACCATGCCAAGTCCCCCTCCCCCTCCCCAATGTATTTTATACTTTGTGCTCGTTTACAGCAAGGCGGCCTGGGAGCCATGAGGAAAACGAGGAGCCGTTTGTATTCTTCGATCAACAACGTAATGCTGTTCGCACATGTCGATCGAAAGACGCTCTTTATTTACTGGGGGAGGGGCGATCGCGTCATTGATCACGATGGCACAGGGAAATATTATTGTGATAATCGTGGATCGGCACCTCTGCACTTGGATCATTGCACCAGGTGGATTCCCCAATCGGTCGCCTCTTTTTTTCATTTTACCCATCTTGCTGCCACTGGCCAATCCCATTTGAAGTGGCATTTGTATTCTCGTTGAAAATCATTTCTTATTTTTCACAAACCTACTTTTCCTATGAATTAAATGTATACGGGGAGTCCCGATGGAGATCTTTTTTCTCAACGTCTCGTGTTTTTTTTTATCTAACGCTGTACTTTTTTTATCTTGTTGCTCTCAACCAGTCACGATCGACGCTGCGGAGGCCATCAAGAAGTACAAGGTCGGCATCAAGTGTGCCACCATCACCCCCGATGAGGCTCGTGTCGAGGAGTTCAAGTTGAAGACGATGTGGAAGTCCCCTAACGTAAGGCTTCTGACCCATCGCCTCATTTTTTTTTCCCGTAAAGACTCGCAAATATGATGATATCATTGAATGCAATTATTAACAACACTGTCATCGGCTTTTTTTCCCACAAACTTCCGATCTGATAGGGAACTATCCGCAACATTTTGGGAGGCACCGTTTTCCGTGAGCCCATTCTCTGCAAAAACATCCCCAGGTTGGTCCCTGGCTGGACTGAGCCTATCGTCTTGGGACGTCACGCTTTCGGCGATCAGTACAAGGCCACTGACCTCGTTGTCGATGCACCCGGTCGTTTGGAGTTGGTTTTTACCCCTGCTGATGGATCTGCAAAGAAGAACTTGGTTGTCTATGACTTTGAGGGACCCGGTGTTGCCATGGGCATGTACAACCACGACGAGGTAATGGCAGCACAAAAAAAAAAAAGAAAAAAAGACTTGTTTCTCTTGAGTTTTTTGCGCTTTTGCATTGTACTGGAAGATGGGACCTTGCTGACCAACACTCTTTTCCACCTTACTCATTTTGCTCGGCACAACAATAGTCGATCATTGGATTCGCTCACTCATGCTTTAAGGTTGCCTTGGAAAAGTCATATCCCTTGTACATGTCGACCAAGAACACTATCTTGAAGAGGTATGATGGACGCTTCAAGGATATCTTTGAGGAGATCTACCAGCGCGATTACAAGGAACAGTTCGAGGCCAAGAAGATCTGGTATGAGCACCGTCTTATTGACGACATGGTCGCTCAGATGCTCAAGTCCTCAGGAGGATTCGTTTGGGCCTG
Organism: Dissophora ornata; assembly: GCA_025201705.1. NCBI lineage: Eukaryota > Fungi > Mortierellomycota > Mortierellomycetes > Mortierellales > Mortierellaceae > Dissophora > Dissophora ornata. The sequence continues at coordinate 23,979 of MU616859.1, read as the reverse complement.
CAAGAACTACGATGGAGATGTTCAGTCAGACATTGTCGCCCAGGGTTACGGATCTCTCGGTTTGATGACCTCGGTTCTCTTGACTCCCGATGGTCAGTGCTGCGAGGCTGAGGCCGCCCACGGTACCGTCACGCGCCACTACCGCGAGCACCAGAAGGGCCGCGAGACTTCCACCAACCCCATCGCTTCGATCTTTGCCTGGACCCGTGGTCTCGAGTTCCGTGCCAAGATCGATAACAACGAGCCCTTGAGACTCTTTGCTCAGCAGCTCGAGGCTGTGTGCATTGAGACCATCGAGGCTGGAGATATGACCAAGGACTTGGCTTTGATCATTCACGGCAAGGACTTGAAGCGTGAGCACTACCTCAACACCTTTGAGTTCTTGGATCGTTTGGCCGAGAACTTGCAGAAGAAGCGCAGCGCTTAAGAAAAGAAAGAAAGAAAAAAAAGGGACGAAAGAAAGAAAGAAAAAGACAAAGCGAACATTTGTACACTCTCTACACTTTTTTTTTTTTTTTTTTTTCTGTGACATTTTTGTAAAATTCCTCAACAATAAAACAAACCAATATGAAAGCTGCGTTTTGTAATGTGAGCTGGGTAACTTTTTATAATGACTTTCTCTTTTTGCAGTCTACAGTAGATGAAAAGGATGTTCTATATATATAATTAGTGATTGTCATCCGTGGCTCCATGGTGACAGGGATTAATGCTCTTTCTTAGGCGGTGCCTGCAGTGGTGGTGCCACGAAGCCAGTGTGTTCTTTGAAACCCTTTGGTGGTCCAGCCTCACAGAGCTTGGCTACATGTTTCGGCATACCCATCGCACGTAGATCGTCTGGCAATTCCACAAACTGCATTACCAATCCCGTCGTGACGTGCCACTCGATATGACAATGTAGAGCCCACACTCCTGGGTTGTCAGCTTTGAACCGGATCACTACGAATCCATGTCGAGGGACCGTTGCTGTATCTCTCCGCATGGGGTTAACCGTATTGATGGGTGTCTTGCCCTCCTCGTATACTCCCACACCCTGAGCGATCACTTGGAAAACGTGTCCGTGTAGATGGAATGGATGTTCACCTCCCAGCGAGTTGTCGAGAATAATCTGTACGATTGCATTCCGCCGCTCGATCTTCATCACATGCTGGTTGATATCGTAGACAGGCATCGGCTGCAAATTCTGCACAATGGTCGGATTCCATGGATTGCCAGAGTATGTGATGTCGTTCATGAATGCGCGGACAATGTTGTCAGTCTGGTTCTTTTTGAACGAAATCTTGATCAGAACGCTGTTTGTGATCGGCTCCAGCACGGGCTGCGGATCCAGTGGGTGCAACAAGTTCAGGTCCAAATCCGCGCATGCCTCTGTGAATGCTGGGTTGACCTGCATCGGCTGTCCCTTTTGTGGCGGTGTGGGGACAAATCTACCCTGGGTGGTTGGTGTCGCGGCGCCTGCGCCTTGATACCGAACCTCGCCCAGGATAACGGGATCAAGGTTGGTAAGTGTGGGCGGCAAACATGTCGTGCCCATCTCAGCCCTGATCCAGTAGTTGTGAACATCCTGATTTGAAGCGACAATCACAGAGTAGCGCTGTCCTGCGTTGATCGGCAGGCTGTCCACCATGAACGGGTTCAGGTTCGTCCCATCTGCTTCAATCACCTGCAGCGTGTGATTGTCGATCGAAAACATGAACGGCGTGGCGGCACTAGATGTACATGGATGTAGAGTGAGACACCGGTCCTGCACAAACACAAGACAAGAACACCAGCTCTACAGCAGAGCGCGGATCAAACAAGCAGTAAAGGAGAATAAACCTACCCTGTGTTGATGATTCGCAGTCGATAGCGTCGATTGGGCACAAAATGAACTACAGCTCGCTCGGCCTCGGCGCAGGGAAGGTCTCCCAGGACATTGGCGCAGTTGAAGATACTCTTGCCGTTGATCAGGCCGCTGTTTGGAACCGGGTCCATGCCATGGCTCTCGGGCGAGAGATAGCGAGGGAGGATCGCGCCTGTTGTCTCGTGGAACCAGTCTGAGAGGATGATAGTCCGCTCCTCGTCGTAGGCGTGCAGGAATGGGTCTGTCTCTGGTGGGTCTCGGATAATGATAGCGCCAACCAGGCCGTCGATGTATTGGTTCTCGAAATGGGCGTGCCACCAATGTCTATAATTAGCAAGAAGAAAGACCAGGAACAGACAGTTCAGTCTCTCGATAATTCAAGGAGGGCGACGCCTGTTTCTGAACGCCAGCTGGCAGCACAAGCGCTGCGCTAGTGCTGTGGGGAGCAACAAACCCCCAAACAATGCGGATGGACAAAACGGTCGAGCAAGACAGCGACGGATAAAAAACACCACAGAACGTCAAGAGTGGAATCCAAAAATAAGAGCAAAGGTAACGCCAACAACGAACCCCCCCGCAGCAGTGCAGAGCATGGGATACTTACGTTCCAACAATGTCGTCTGTGCCGAACGCATATGTAAAGTTGGTGCCTGGAGGGATCGGACACTGGTTCATGCCAGGCACGCCATCGTACCAGGGGTCGCCCTTCATCGTTAGCCCATGCCAATGGAAGGACGTTGGCACATCCAGTGCATTCTGAACGACGACTGTCACAAAGTCGCCGCGATTGACCTCGATCTTGGGGCCAGGGTATTTCTCATTGACAAGGAGGACGGGGCGGGTGACTCCATCCGGTGCCAGTGTTGTGCTTGTGACCTTCCAGAAAAAGATGCGGTTGCGGGGGGTGTCTGTGAATGCTGGTCCTGCTGCGCTGGCAAATATTGAGGTGGAGGACCAGGAGGAAGACGAGAAGAGGAGTGTTGAATGCAGACAAGAAATCCAGAGCAGGGCAAGGAATATGCTCCGGGGGAGCCATGAGGAACGGGGGCTCTTCATGGCGTACATGTGCGAACGATGTGAATGCGTTTGTGATCGGATCCGAGGTGTTTCTTGTGGAGAAGGGAATGAATGTTGGGCGCTTTTATAATGCAGAGACAGAGAGTACGGGAGCGCGAGTGTAGAAGGGTATAGTCAGCTAATGAGAGAGGACAAAGGCGGAGAGAAGAGACCGGACTCAGGACAGATTAGAATCTATATACATGACCAGGAGACGAAGGAGCGGGAAGGGGAAGTAGCCCAATGACGAGTTATTTTTAATGTGTGTTTGGTAGTATTCATCGATTGAATCAATTGGTAGACTGTTTTCATCGTGGCAATACTTGAAGAGCGTATATTTTATATATGTCTGTTTGTTCTATTGGCGCCATCAAGGCGAGACTAAGGGGAACAGCAGACTCGCGCTTCGTATCCACAGCAGTACCGGCCCTTTACAAGCTATAGAGACGGCGACGGAGAGTGGCCGAACAGGCAGCTCCCACGGTCCAGACCTGGGCACTGCCAGGGGTATCTCCCTGAGTCCACCACTGCGCCGTGTAGATGTAGCCGCCATAGGTGATCTTGGCTCCACCACTGTACGCAGTCGAGGACGACCAGGCATTGACGCCAGCGCACGACCCGGCAGGAGGGTTTCCACCACCAGAGCATACACCGTTGTCAGTCCAAGGAGCGCCAGCAGTTGGGAGGTTGTTCTGGGACCACCACTGGGCCGTGTACTGGTGCCCGTTGTACGAAACGACGGCGCCACTGCTGTACGCGGTGGTGGCAGACCAGGCGGCGACAGAGCAAGTAGCAGGGTTCGTAGGAGTGGCAGTCGCGGTGGTGGTGGTGGTCTTGGTGACAACGGTAGTGGTCTGGGTCTGGGTCTGGGTCGTGGTCTGGGTCGAGGTCTGGGTAACGGTAACAGTTGAAGTGGGTGAAGTCGAACCGGGCTGAGGAATGACACCAGAGCAGCGAGGAGTGCTAGCGCCGAGGGCAGACTTGCAGATCTGCTGAGCAGCGGTCGAAGCATCAACATTGGCGGTGGTTCCAGCAGGCTTATACAGCTCCCAGAAGAAACCACCCTTGGAGCCAAGAGAGCCGAGGATAGTGGTCAACTCAGACTGGATCAGAGGCAGCTGGTGGGTGGGGTCATGGGTGGGGTCAGGGTAGGCTGGGATACCGATTTCGTAACCAACGAGGGCGGACATGCCGTTGGAAGCATACGAGTTCATGTAGTAGACGACCTGCTGGCTCAGCGAGCAGACACCAGTATCGGGGCACTCGGAATACTGCGTGTTGTCCGAGAGATCGTAGGTCATGATGTTGACACCGCCGCTGTTGGCAATCCCCTGGTAGACATCAGGGTACCACTTGTTGAGGTTGTACCAGATGTTCTTGAGGTTACCACCCCACCAGTTGGTCGAGAGACCACCAGCAGCCGAGGCAGCTGTCGAGAGCTTCAAGGTGGGCTGAATGGCGGCAATGTTAAGCAGGACGTCCTTCATGATGGCGCCGTACTTGTAGACAGTTTGGTGGGACGTCCATGGACCAGCCGATGGACCGTTTTTGTAATAGTCGGCGTGCCACATTTCCTCGTAATCTGTTGAGAATGCGTTGTGGGTTTGTGGGTTAGAATGAGGATAAAAGGGCGCACGACAACTGTGGATACTAGCGATAGTAAATTATTTACCAATGTCGACACCAGCAAGACCGAGATCCTTCGCGAGGTAGACCAAATCCTGGTAGGGGTCGCGGTTGACAGAAGCAAAGTAACCATCACCAGGGACCGTGTTGACCTGTTGGTTTTGGCTGTCAGTCCAGCTCTGGCCTATACATTGGCAAAGCGAAAACGCGTCAGTTTTTTTTTTTTTAAAAAAATGTCGAAATGGATGATAGTCAGCAGCTCCTTGAATTGACATATTGCACTAGCGGTTAAACCATACCTGGACGCATCTCGGGATGGAAAACTGGAGGGTCACCTCCGGCCTTCGAGATAATGTACTGCTGGGCGGCAATCCAGGTGGTGGAGTTGGAGGGCTCGGGGAAGATATCAAAGTCAGCGAGAGTAGTGTTCTCGCTCTGGGGCTCGCAGGTGTAGCACCACATGTTGGCCTCAGTGCAGGCTGCGAGAGATCCGCCATTATCCTGGATCTTGTAGTAGTTGGGAGTGCTAGTACCATAGCCACCAACGGAGTAGTAGGTGTAGACATACTAGAAGGCAAACAAAAATGGTCAAATTTAACCCTCCATATGATGTCTCTCCAATCTAAAGTAGATCCCGGACTTACTGGGAAGCATCCGTAGTTCCATCCTCCGACGGACAGGAAAACTTCAACACCGTTGGCTTGCAGGGTTGTGACTTGAGTCTTAAGGTCAGCGAAACCGTAATCAGCCGTGGTGGCATAGTTCAAGCCGACGTGTTGCAAGGTGTTGGAACCAGGGACGTAGGTCAAACCAGGACGAGCAAACGCGAGGTAAAGTCGGTTGATGGGAATGTTCGCAGCATTCTGAGCAAGAGCTTGGAGCTTGGCTGGTCCATTAGTAGGGTTCAGGAGAACGTAACCGCCGACTACAGGGGTTGCAGCCTGGGAGGTCCAGGCGAGTGCAAAGGCCGAGGCAACTGAAAGAATGGCAGTCGTCAAATGCATGGTTGCTGGGATGGTTCCTTTATATGTCTTTTGGGAAAAGGAAGAGGTGGAGGAGGAGAAGAAGGAGGAGGAGGAAGAGGCGTGGGACTTTGGTGCAGAAAAAAAAAGTGAAAGAGCTACTCTCGTGCCAGTTATTTATACGAATGCCTTTCGCTGAAAGTGTTGGGGGCACATAGCGAGTTTGTGGAAAAAAGACTAGTTCAAGGACTCGAGAATGCTAAGCTATCTTTCCTGGCGCAAAGAATATCTACCGACGCGATGGACCCATCCTACGCATAGTAAACGCCCACCACAAAGACCCGCCCACGGAGTAGATGACTAAGGCTGTTACATGGAATGCATAGTCAAAGAAACTGAGTACAATCTGCCATCGGAAAAAGTCCTTGATGCTCAACTTCAACTGCCATCAAACAATCGCGCGTCTTTGTTTTCGTTGCAGGGTTCTCGCATTGTACGAAAGGTCCTCCGATTATCTTGCTTTAACAAATCAATGACTTGTACTGAATACTTGGACCCTTGAATGTTCCCTTTTTTTTTTAATCTGCTTTTGAAGATTCGGTTACAGCAACGTGAACCAGGTGTCTGTTGATCGCATCTCAGGGTAGATTATGCGAGATTGTGCCTCGCTCTCTCCACCCCTGGTCATTGGCATGTAAACCACAGACATTCTGAACATTCCTCTACTGTAATGATATTTAACGCTTTATGTTTTTTTTCTGCTGCGCGTCTGCTTTGAGGCATGTTTGTTAACTTTGCTCCCACGAGAAATATCTCTAGATTAATAGGTAGAATACATTAGAATACGTCGCGCCGATGTCGTTCGGCCCTGGGCCCTGGGAGCAATGGATTTAGATCAATTTCAATCGTATGCTCGTTTATGTGCGATGAATTGGTCTGGCAGGCGCCATATTATTCTCCACTATGCTCGTGTTTCTCTTCCCTTTCGCCTTGTACGCTCTCTCAAGCAGCCAACAATCCACTAGACTAGAGATAATCAGCATCATCACACGCGTGTGTTACGCAGAAACAATTTCATTCCTGTTCCTAACCAACCAGCATTCACGATCAAACTCTTGACCGTGTTATATCTCTCGAGCTGCATGAAGCAAACCGTGGGATGCGAAAAAGCTTGTGGCCATGCCAGTGGCTTCTGCATCGTCTGGTAATGCCGCTTTTCATGGCTGCCGTCGTCGCAGCTACTTTTTCCGCCTTGGCATTAATTGCACTAATTTAGCACGTCGATATAACATACGAGTGATTGTAGAACTATAGCATCAATCGACGACCAGGAGTAGCGGAGGTAGAGAGGCTTGACGGTGGAGTAATGAAGCGCCAAGTACTCAGCGTTAATAGGTCTGTTAGGAAGTACGGTGGCACAAGCATCTTGCAAGACGCGGGTCTAAGAAATTCCATAAACATCAAAACCTGGCACAGGGGGGCGCCTTTTGTTCGTTCGCCTAGCTAATTCGCTACTTCAAGTGAATTGCATCACCTGGCCTTTTGCTCTACCTGCTGTCGGTTTAGCGCTTCCGATGCCATAGAAAAAAAAAAGGATAAACGGAGAGCTGTTGGGATGTGAACACGGATAAACAGACCATTTGCTTCGCAATCGGTAAAAATCCATTGGGCACTGGTTGTTGTTTACACACGACCAAATGCCCTTTTCTACTCTTTTGGGGCTTTTGTGGCTGTTGCTTCTATCCTTCGCGTCTGTTGTTGTTTGCTACTATTGCCTCCATTTTGGATGCTCCTGTTGCTTCGCAGTCAAAAAGAGCTCTCCTAGGACGGATGAGTATCACGAGTTTTTGATCGGAAGTGGAGCGATGTGTTTTTGATTGTACGCTGTTACGCGCATATATTTGCACCCGTTTTTCCCGCCGTCCCCGTTTCTGCAAAAAAAAAAAAAAAAAAAAAAAAAAAAAAAAAAACACTCTGTGCACATCACGAGAGATGACAGCAATATCAGCTTTCATTCTTAGGATTAGATATCGTTGTTGCCTTTCTTTGTGTAGCTTTCAAACTGATGTTTTGTATCGATTTAATCCCCTTGCAGCCCTGGAGCCATACAGCAGGATATGGGAATCGCGAATGAAATCTTGATTTTCGATAAACACTGACTGGGTTGCACGGGAGCGATTTCTGCGTCCCGTGCCACCCCTTTGGTCGAATGTCAAGTTTGTAAAAGTCAATTGTATGATATTCGAAGCGGAAACCTGGGACCCCCCACTTGATTGCAAATCACACAAGAGGAGGACGCGTATTTTTTTTGACAAGGTTTTTTCCCTCGAAATTTATACCGTCCAACATAGTCAGTCCCCACACGATCCCATTTGACCACATCTGCGACAAATCACCACAAACCACGTCAAATTTGACAGTCCCGGGGGTACAAATTAAATGCTGCCCCAGCACCCAAAGTAAGAACTCCATCTACATTCGAGATATTACAGTACCGAACAGCTCGTTTTCTATGGGGCTTACCTCGGAGATTCCATCTCGGTAGAACTGACCGGAGTTTATAAAGAGATTGGCTTCAACAGGGGCGGTTTTCGCCCTTGTCGTGAGGTTTCATCGTCAGAGACTTCGTACATTCCACTACGATACACATGAAAACAAAGAAAAAAAAAGGTTAGCAGGAAGACTGCTCCAGCAATTAGGATTGGTTGAGTGTCGCGCACAATTGGTGTTAGTGTGCCTGGAATATATGGACAGGTTGTTTGCCACAGACGGACTGCCAAATGGCAATGGTAATCTCTCGCATAACTACTCCACATGGACTGGCGACCTTTCGTGAAAAAAGAAGCAATCCATCAAATCCTATCCTCATTTCTTAAGACACTTGGAAGCACAGCTCATACTTCACATTTTTACTGTTGCATTTTTTTATTAGAAAAAAAAAATTAGTACGTGGCCTTTCCTTTGCCCTTATTGTTAACCACCATCATGCTCGGGCTCGTCGCAGCCTCGTACTCGTTGCTACTCATGTAGTACCCATCCGGTCTAGGAGAACCCCTGCCGTCATCCTGACGCTCTCGGTTCTGTGGTGTATGGGGGCGACTATTAGCAGGACTGGACCCACCTCCATTGCTGTTGTCAATGCCGCTATCGTTCCCAATGCCATAGCTGAGCGCTGTGGACGACTTTCCTGCTGCTGCTGCTGTCGAGCTCGACCGTGAGTTGGGGGATGAGGATGGATCTGCGACTGAGCTCATCCGTGAAGGGTGGGAGTTTGGCTGAGGGGACTCTACTGTGACCCAATCACCCTTGGAATGACTAGAGGAGAGTTGACTGGATCGATTCACGCCATGGAGGCGGTGGCGGGACCGGCTTTCATTGCGAGAACCTGGCCGGGATGAGGAGTGTGAGGATGTCCTTTGTTTGGGCGCCTTGACCAGCCCGTTACAGACTGCACAGTTAAGAATCTTGGCGCTTTCGGGAGTCTGTAATAGCTGTTGCGGGGTGGATATACCCGTAGTCGCGATAGATGGAATCGACACAGTTTCCATCTCGAGACACTGACGATGGTAACCATGTCCACACCGGAAGAGCAACAGATCCTTGTCCGGCATATTCTTCTCTTTGCCCTTGACAGCTTTGTCTTGGCCGCCCGCCTCCGAAGTCGAAGACGAGGATGTTGCTTCAGGTGCTGGAGAGGGCGTAGGAGAACCAGTTCCTCGTTCAGAAGTAACATTTGTCGCCAGTGCTGCCTTAATGGCGTTGGCTGCCGCCTTCTGCTGCTGCACCCATAGTTCACGCACAATATTGGGGCCCCAGAATGCTCCCCCACAAATCTCGCAGTTGCCCTTCCGTGGTCGCCAACCTTTGGATCGACTCTTCACAATCAGCTCGACACCCATGAACAAATCCCGTTCAAAGAGTCCGTTGGTCATCTCCAGCAACTGCCCCTCGTACTTGAACGTGTCGAGCATTCCAATAAAAATGTCCTTGAAATCAGAGAATCGGTTCAGTTCTCCTTCTTCTGCAGATTCTGATTTCAAAAGACGGCGCAGGAGCGACGGCAAGGACACCTGTGGAGTCGAGGTTGAGAGGAGCAATGTTGCGAGGATCGACTGAACGAATCCTTTGAAGTTGCTGATGAGCTGGTCAACAACCTGATAAGACTGCTGGCTTTCGGGACTCGAGTTTGAGAATAATGCTGGAGGTGCATTCTCGATGATCAGAGCAGTCGAGGACGTGGGAAGCGTCTTTTTCTCATCATCGACCTCCTTTTCTGTGCTGGGAAGTTTGGTTGAAACCAGGAGCGTCATCTTTCTTGAGGCAGCAACAAAGACCTGCAAGAGCCTGAACCACAACGTTTCTGTGTCGCTCTGTGCTGCCGCGTTTTGCTGCAGGGGTGCCTTGGCCACCTGAGAGAGCAGCTTGACCTTCTGGCTGCGGCGCTCACACAGTTGCTTGCCAACATTCAGTACTCCGCGCAGGCGAACTAAACTGGCGCGCATGTTGGACTGCTCCTCCATCGACCAATGCGCGTCTTGGATCCCTCCGTCAGGTTTGGACTTCACCAACTTTGACAACAAATCGATGCGTTCCTGAACGATTTCCAAAACTTTTCCTAAAGCTCCTCCCACGTTGCCGCTCCTCTCCAAAATCCACACAACCGCGTCTACGACGCTTGCATCCTCGCACAGTTTCAGTACACGCTCGAGACGGTAGCTGTTGTCCTGATGCCTCTCAAGATAATCGTAAACTCCCGAGGGATCATACTGACACAGGAGCTCGATGTACTGTTCATGAATTTCGGGATCGGTGATGGACGAAGCCCCAATAAGATCGTTATCGGCAGTGACTGAACCCCCAGAGTAGTCTCCCTGTAGAACAGGGTTCTGATCCTTAGTTGGCGCATTGGATGGCTCCAGTAGTCCACGAAGGTAGGCAAAGAGTCGAGGCTTGGATCCGTGAATTGTTTCAAGAACCGAGCGATGTTCCGCATTGAGATATCTGTGGACCAAAAGTGCGGCCTGCTCTCCATCAATGTCAACAATTTCTGCAATGTGCTCCATCGCTGTCTTCACAATGTCTGTCCTCTGCTTCTCAGTGATTGCAGCACGCTGTGGCCTTGACGGGTCGAGCAATTTCCGGATCGCCTCGAACACAAAGGCGCGACGCTCGGGGTCCTTCAAGAATGTAACGACCATGGGTCCAAATAGCTTCTGAGATCGGTACATCTTTTCCAGAACTCTGTAGAACCCTGCCTGCTCATACAAAGACATCATACCGGCTTCATCTCCAGGCGAGTAACATCGGAGCAGAGCCTGTACGGCAATCTGCCGCTCTTCTCGGGTCGAAGGGTCCGTGTCACTGGAAAGTCGAGTCAGGATCCTGTGGAGTGTTGTCGGCGAGAGGGCAAGAGTCTTGGGTGACTTTGCATAGCTGCGAGCAATAAAGCTATAGAGATGAGCAACGTCCTTGGCAGTGTACTCTTCATCGGAAAAGTTGTCGTTGCCGCTCAAATTCGAGAGAGATGAACTCGAAAATGAGGAGGCGCTGGGTGTCAGAACCTCTAGCAGGGTATTGATAATCAGCTGCCGGCTCATCACCCGACCAGGTCCATCCTGTCCACTCCTCGAAACCTGCGAAAAGTCTCGGCTCGTTGAAGCGAGGTAGCTGTCCTCGAAAGCCATATCCATCACCTTGAGGAACTCTTCGCTGTCATACCTCAGAAGCAGTCGCAGATACGGATATGTCGGCTCCGAGTCCTCAGCATCATCCGCGTCCCCTGTCAAGATAAGCTGGCCTCCTACAGGCGGCCACGTGACACATCGGCCAGAAAATATGAAGGAATAGAGTGACACCTTGGCTGCAACTGCCTCGCTCTCCTCCATCTTTGCACCGTCGATATAGGACCTTCCGAGAAGACTATCAGAGAGATAGTTGTACAGCTTTTGGACTATCTCCTCGCTCGAAAGCTCTTCCTGATGGCGTACTTTGTCTCCCAAGATCCCACGCGACACTAATTCATGGTTGTTATGTGCATACTCCCGACTCTGATGCGGCACTTCAGCCTCGTCCGCGACCCTTGCCTGCCGTCTCTCCTTGAGGATAGTCTTAATGACCTTCAGAAGTTCCACTACCGGACTAACGTAGTCGCCGATGCTCTTGTTCCACACATAAATCAGCCCCGTGTAGAGCTGGTGTCGTTGACAAAGATCCACAATCTGATCCATCTCGAGAACATGGCACGGTGTATGACAGATGCACAGCTCCAATTCCTTGAACATGCCGCGGTCGCTGTAATACCTCACGAAAGCTTGCATCACTTGAGGCGGCATCTCTGTGAGTCGATCCTGCAGAATATAACCCTCCAATGACTGCAGGAAGATACCCTTCACAAGCGTGCTTGCCTCAGCGTAGCGCTCATATACGTCCTCGAAAAGAAATCCTTGATCTTCGATGGCAAGACAGCTTTCGATGGCCTGGATCGCCAAATCATGAAATAAAACAGTTCCTGCTCCAACTCCCCCAGCCGCTGCATCCGTGTCCACATCCATCATTCTTTCAGGATTGAAGGTGTAGTTGAGCGAGGCAGTCAGGAGTTTATAGATTTCTTCGCTGACCAATTGTTTCCGTGTCACCTCATTCTCCGGTAGTCCTACCACTGCTGCCTGGACGGACTTTCCGATATAAAACAGAGTTGCTAACGCGATTCCCTCGAGGAAATCGCCAGACTTTACAAGGGCCAGAATACGGTCTGTCCAGTTGAGAATCATTCCCACTTGCACACGCCTTACACCCTAGATGTCACGAATCAAACGTGCGTTAGACATCATTTCAAGAGGATAATATGGCGCGAACAGAACTCCAGTAAACTGCTTTTCCAACTTACGAGAACAAATATTTTCCCCTTGTGCACTCGCCAACTGCTGTTGTAGCACATGTCGCCTGTTGGCTGCTTTGCATCAGTGAGCGCGGCAGCAGCAGATGGGCGGTGAACCTTCGCAACGTCCTTGAACCAGTCGTGATACACAATCTGGAGAGCACGAGCGCTGCATCGCTCTGTTTCGCACATAAGCTTGGGATCGAAAACAATAATGTCCTCCGTGTTTGTCAACAGCAACAAAATCTATTTAAGTGGAAAAATCCCAGTCAGCGACGCGCCATTGGGCCATGTTTGGATATCAAAGACCAATTTCACAACGACGGACCTGTGGGCGAACCCATTGGATGCCAACAATCCCTTCTCTGCAGACCCAGTCTCCAACTTTGACAAAGTCAAGCTTTGGAGTCTTCCCATTCATTTCCGGGGTCGGTTTCCTGTCAGGGCTTAGATGGGTTGGTGTGGGACCAGGAATCTGTCCTGAACCCTTGGAAACCTGGAAAATATACAAGTGTCGATTCCACGAAAATGCGAGCACAGGATCCGTTTCTACAACCTCATTATCTAAGGAATATGTGTTAGTCTCGGTCACGATCCGAATACATTTCGGGTTATTTAACTAGCATGATCGTTATAGATACATCCTTACCAGATCCTCGCGGGCTTTTCGTCGCTGGGAACCATGCGAGGTTGCCAGAGATGACTGCTGATGACTCTCCTTCTCTGCTTTGCAGGTCCTTTGGCCGCAGAAACTTGAACAACGTTTGCGGCTGAGGTTTTATACAGACAATCAGCATCTAGATGGGATTGGAAGAAGCAATTCGTGAGGAACGTCATTTCAAAGGTGGAGCTAGTCTTTTCCGCGTCATCCTAGCTACCTTGAACGGCGTCAAAAGCGCGACCAGTCCGGCGCTTTCTGCAGCGTGAGGGACCTGCCCATATGGCAGCAAGCCCATTCCAAAGACTGTGCTCTGTCGTGGAACAGCAACTACTCCTCGAGCATCCTGACCTCTCGCAAACTTTGGCGCTGGGTATTTTCCAAGTAGCCTCGTTGTCTCAACAGCGTTTACCATCATGACTTTATACAGCAAATGATGGAAAGCCATTCCCTGTTGATCGGAAAGGTGGGTTATGTTAGTTCACATTTCCCTATAAACATAATCCATCCCACATGAGATACGCCGTAGGCTATTGTTTTGTGAGTCATACCTGATCGTCGGCGCTGACAATCTCGGCCCTCTTGATGCCTACGAAGCCAACATGAAGAACGGCGGATCCACGAATGTGGCCGAGTTTCCTGCCAGATAGCGCCATTTCCCTTGTAACCGGTGGGATGATCCGAGATGGTGTGTTCGGCTTACTAATGTTCCAAACAATGATACTCCCAAGGGAATGTCCAGCGACCATGTAGGTGTTATCAGTTGAGATGGCGATCGAGCACACCGACCCATGCTCCAATGCATACTGTGCACTGCCATAAATTCCTATGAGTGCTTGAGTTGCACTATATACCAATATAGATCCGCGGCTTGTTCCCACTGCGATGATGTTTGAGACCGCAATGCAGGTGCCGAGTCCTGAAGAGGCTTTGATTTCTTCTGAAAAAAGTTGATCTGACAATTTAACAAGAGGCGTCCAGCGAAAGGTCTCCCAAGGTTCAGCGCCAGCGCCAGGTCCCGGTGAGTGTGAGTCCGACTGGTTGAGCCCCGTGATTGAGAATGAGACAGACGAGTTGTGCGAATGACGCCCTGTCAGGGCTGAGGACGAAGCTACAGAGCCTGGACCTCCATGTGAGAATGGGTGTGGGCGAAGTCGATGCATGGGCTCAGCTGACCGCAAAGAAAGAGCTGACATGGGCGAGCTCGGAAGAGGGGTGACTCCATGTCCATAGCGGTTACCAGACATGAGCGATGTTTGCGAGAGAGTATCTTCGTGGTGGATATCAGATGCAGAGTCCATTTCCGATGGTTCCCCTTCGACGTCTGCGAATCCTTGAAGCTCCTGGTCATCTTCATCCGATGCTTCGTTCAAAATGGCATCTAGACTAAGGTAGTTGGACTTTCGAACAAATTCCTCGTATAATGATGTTTCCCGCGTGATCCTGTCGATGATTTCTTTGATACGCTTCTGTCTCTGAGTCTCACCAGATATAACAATGCCATCGCCATCCTTTCGTGCTAGGTGTGGATTATCGGCCAATGGTCCTCCTTGTAGATGCATATGGAGCTCTTCTGAGATCTTGTAAATGTCGGCGAGAACAGCTTTAATCGTTGTCTCTGGGGTATTTAAGAGCTCGAGTTCCGGAATTCGGAGGTCATTGAACTTTTGTTCAAGCGAAGTGATCGACTGGAGGCCATTTACTAATCACAGATTTGAGATATATGGTGGACAGGTTAGTCCTGGCTCTGATGTTTAGACCCGTCAGTATTCCTGCCAACATCCAGCCCGCGGCATACCAAGACGAGTGTTTGATCCTTTCAGTATGATGGGCATCCCGGTGGGCCTAGATGTGCTGTGAAGGGCAATTGATTGCAGCTGTTAGCACAGAGTAACAGGCTAGCTGCAGAGCGTGAGATCGCTAACACGGGTCTTTTCTTACGAGGTGTCACGTCCGTTGCGCTGGGATCCATTTACACGCGACAGAGACCGAGAGTAGTGATTGCTAGAGTCCATCCTGGTTACAGCCTTTAACAATGACTCGTTCCGATGAGTATACCGCGCAAGTCTCTGCTCGTGTCGAAGGATATAGCTATGTTGGTGTTCTTCAAGCCGTTTCGCAACAGTGTCAGCGATACTGCCCCTTTTCCGCTGTTTAAAGGACTTGAGATTTGAAAGATAGTTCGAGCTTGGTGGAGAGCGCTCAAAAGAAGAGTCGGTATCGACAGAGGAGGAGATGTGGGCGGAATCCTTGTTGGAAAGCGTGTCCAAAAGGAGAATTGAGTTGTGAAGGTGATTATGATTGTGTTTGGAGGATGAGGTGACACTGCTAGCACGCGTGAGGGTGTTTACTGAGGACGAGGGACTGGAAGCTGCTGAGGAAGGAGCCGAGAGTGAGAGGAGAGAAAGGGATCTGTCCTTGCTGGAAACTGATGAGAGTAAGGTCGGGTTGTAAGGCGAGGTGCTGCTCAAAGGCACGTCCGGGTGTATCTCTGGAGTATCAGTCCCGATTACAATGCTAACAGAGGCGTGTTTGGCGGGACGTCCGTATATCGAGTTCCGTGGAGTGCTGCTATTACTGTCGGTGCTATTGCTGTTGGGATGATTGACAAAGGCACGAGTGGTGTTGCTGGCGGGACTCCCTGCACAGTTGCTTCTCGAATAGGCGGGATCAAAGTCTAGGTCAAGGTCAAGATCCAGGTCCAAATCGAGGGCAAGAGTGCGGACTGTGTGCTGCGAGGACGGGGGTTGGTTCCTGCTGGTGAGGATCAGACGGCGGGAGCGTTCTTCGTCAGAGGAATCAGATTCGAGAATCTCTTTGAGCAGTGCTTCGTACTCGTCTTGGGTCGATGGTGGCGAATGCTTGGTCCCGAATGTGTTCATGGAATCCGTCTGGGGTGAGGGCGCAACCAATGTTAAAGAGACATTAACGACCTGCGCGTGTATGTGCGTGTGCGAGTGTGTGCAAGTGTGTACAAGTGTGTTTTCTGAGCCTCGTCTATGTGTATTCGTTGAGCAGTGGGCTTCTAGGCGGAGGAGAGTAGAAGGAAAGACGGCAGAAGCGAGACGATTAACTCGTTGGACCTTGTTGGCGCTGTTTCTATTGATCCATTGCCGTGCTCTTTTGCTGGGGCACACATGTCCCTCCAAGGAGAAAGTGGGTCATCAATGGCACAACTCTGCAGGTGTCGCTATCCCTGTCGCCTTTGCAGCCCAAGCCTGTATTCCGCTGTTCTGAGGGGTTCAAAGGCCCCTTGGCACGTTCCCTTGACTATGAGTTGCATGCATGCATGCAGTCTTTGCATTGCTTGTGCATCAGCGGCGGAGAGTAGCTCTTACTTACAACGGCGATAGGGTTGTGTTTGCGTAGAGGTTGAGGGTCGATGAAGAAGAGACAAGCGAGTCTCGAAAGATGCTTTGTGATGGATGGTGCCGAATTTGAATAGAAGCCAAAAAAAAAAGGGCGGCTTCCAAACGTGACACGCCCATGCTCCGTCCACGCGCATTGTCCTGTCGTGCCCCAGTGAGCCATGTCGCTGCAGCATCGTATCATCATAGTCGCCCGTGGCTTCGACTGGCGCCACAGAGACATCAAAGAAGATACTCTTATCACAAACAGGCATTACTGCGATCGTGCCATGTGGCATGGATATCTCACGCCCTCTCCACCGATGCAGGCAGGCAGGCAGACAGCACCTGCAGCAGTGCATGCTCGTTCGTATCATGGCCGTTGCACCAAAGTCGAACGAACTTCTTTTCGACTCTTCTTCTGGCTCACACACTCCTCATGGTTCTTCGTTTTCATTAAACCTCATTGGCACATTCACCCTTTTCCTTCATTTGCTTTATCCAGCCGCTCTGTTTCCCATTCACTCCTCGCAACTCTATTGCGCTCACTACCACCACTACCGCCACCACAACCATGGACGACTTCATTGCCCACTACAGACCACCGACCATGTTCTCCCTCTTCCCAGATGCGCTCGACGTTATCCTGCGCTACCACAGTCTCACCAACGAGACCCTTGCAACGCTCGCTCTCGTCAACCACGAGGCAAGTCAGCGTCTGCTAGCAGTCATTGATAAGCTCATGATCTCTTTCCCACGACAGCCAGCCTACACATCACCCCTAACTACGTTTCCCCTTGCTCCGTTGCTCGTCTGAAGTGCTACCAAGTAGTGAAGCCATTCCTCTGGGCAAACCCTCAGCTCAGCAACAGCTTTGTTTACACGCCTCTCCAGTGCATGCAGTCTATCCTTTCCTCGATGAAGAGCTGTGCACTGCAGCCTGATACCCTACAGATGATCCATTCTCTAGACATGTCCCAGGTCGAGGAAACTTTATATGGCACTCTGCCTGACGACTGGCTTCTCACGCTTCTCCAGAACGCACCAAAACTCCACACTCTCTGTCTCTCGGGCAAGAAGACCTCCTCACCATTCGTCCAGGGTCAAACCTTCCGCAAACTAGCCAAAGCTTCCTTGGTCCATGCGGGCATGGAGAACCTGGACCTAAGCGAGTGTACCGACATACAGGAGCCGACTCTCAAATCTCTGGCTACATTCTTCCCAAATCTTGTCTCCTTAAACTTGTCGCGAACCTCTGGGGTGACAGACACGGCCGTTGCGTTGATTGTGGACAGGTGCCAGTACCTCGAAACCATCAACTTGTCATACTGTCGACAGCTCACCGATCTGGGTCTGTTCTCGGTCGCCAAGTTTTGTCGGCGGAACTTGCGTGTCTTAAACCTGACCGGCAATCTTAAGATGACCAATGCATCTCTACTCGCCGTTGCGAAGCACTGTCCTCAAATTCAGAAGCTGTACCTGGCAGAGTGTAATCAGATCACAGATTCAGCGGTGGAGTGGATCGCACGATCCTGTTCGAGTACGTCCCTGAAGGAGCTGGAACTCCACCGCTGCGATAGGATCATGTTCGGCTTGCCTCTGCTCGGGCTGCTGGCCCACAAATGCAATGTCCTGGAACGACTTACTCTCACCTACAAGCAGATCAACTCACAGCGAGATGACCTCAAGCTCGTGATGGAAGCCTTCCGTGACTTCCATGGGCTCCGGACAATTGATATCTATGAAGTACCTGAGCACAGCCCGGCGCTATTCTTTTGGGATCTGGCATTTCAGGCCAGCCGTGGCAAACTGGATACCATAAACCTGTATAGAGGCTCGTTTGCGAGTGATTACCTCCTTGGCAATTACGCGGTTGCGTATGAGCAAGACCAGAATATCTCTGACCAGACTGTCCGCAAGTTCAACGACCGCCGGATTGGTGCCCACAAGGCAGTCGTCAATATTTTTGTGGACAATATTTACTGATGAAAACAGAACATGATGTCTACATGTATAACAAATATATTTAATGACTTTTGTGTTTCTATGTTAATGTAACAATTACTCTCAATGCAATCGATCGCATTCGTTGCGACCCGACTACCAGCTTTGGCAGTACGTTCCACGCGACGTGCTCCCAAATGCCTCCGATTCCCCCTGAGCGCACCCGATGGAGCTGTGCCCAGTTTACTTCCTGTTGCGGGCGTAGAACTCGTACGCCAAGGCGTGCATCTGCGGTGGGAAGGGACTTGGAATCTCGGTCTTTCCTGGGCGGGAGATGGGTGAACGGAGGAAGCATGTTGAGCATGTGTTATAGTTGACTTCGAGGTAATCAGGGACAAAGAGGAAGGGTTGAGAGAAGGGCTTGGGGACAAACTCCATCGGTGCCTTAGCCGCTGATTCTGCAAGATCGCCCTCCGCTGGTGTGGCCTTCTTCAAGGTCGAAATTGATGCTGGGTCAACACGAATGATATCCCCGTCCGTGGCACGATGGGAAGGGAAGGGCATCTAGAGCGAAATCAAATGAGCGCTGTATTTTAGTATCTCTAGTCCGATCCGCCTACTGTTTCCGATCCGTTGCTCCTCAGATCAAATTGGGAAAATTGCAACATGTCATTCCAGACGAGAGACGTACGGTCTTTCCGTTGACAGTGACTTTTCCGTGTCCAACCAGCTGGCGGGCAGCATAGATACTAGGGGCAAAGTTGCTTCTGAAGACAATGAAATCCAGACGCCTCTCCATCTCTGCAAAAGTCAAGGAAAACACTGGAGGGTGGGGCTCGACACCTCCGACCTTTGTGTTGGCGGTAGGCAGGCGAGTTTTGAACATGGACTGCCATTGACGCTCTGTGATCTGGTCTCCGTGATAGGCGCGGGTGTCCTTCTTGGCAGCCCATTTTTGTTGGTACAGGGTCTTGTTGGAGTTGTTAGGAACCCTGGCGCGCTGTGTGAGATTGAAGAGGTTGTACTTGTTCCAGGACATGCGCAGCATTTGCCGGCGGAGTGAGTAGGCGGGGATCTTTGCGTTGCGGACCATGTCGATTGTAGTCTCTATCTTTTCTGCCAATTGTTCGGGTCTGCGTTGACGAATGAATGCGAATGAGGTTGCCCGTTTTGTTTATTTGTTTTTCGATCATGATGAATCACGTGATGACGCTCACGTCATTATTATTGTAATGACGTGAGCGCGTTGAGACGATCCGAGATCGGCACTGGGGAAGTGTGTTGGCGAACACACAAATAATACTTGTCTAACTAACTCAACTCTCCTACGCCCACCAGCAGCACACTCTTGGCTCGACGCGGTAATGACGGAAGGCTCGCTATTGCTGTCTGTGCTGCCACTGCATCCAAGGGTAAGAGCCGTCCTTGTCCACGGGCTGCAGATAGAGGGGCCGTTGTTGATTGAACAAGTGGCCTCGAACCACGTTGGCAATATTGTGCCCTGCCATCACATCCCTGTGCATAAAGACCTTGCAGTGTGGGCAGTACAGGCGGCGGATTTCCACTTGAGCCACAAACTTCTCACACACAGGGCATTTTTTGGAGGTATAGTACTCATTCACACCAACCACGATATAGCCCAGGGATCGCACCTAGCCAAGAACAATACCGGATACGCTGCGTTAGACATATTATAATAAAAAAGTCAAACAGCGGGCAGCAATACATGATTGATAAAAGATACTCACTTTCTGCACAAAAAACGCCATAAAAGCGTCATGCAACGAGGAAAGTCTTGCGCTGCTTGAGAACTGGCCAAGACCAACGGCCATAACCACCTTCTGCTTCTTCTTCCTGCGACAGCCAATCGACCCTCCTACTAACCTCAGGATCCTATTCGTGATAGCAATGAACTCGCTGTTCCTGGCCCTTTGTGCGTCCCACTTGTGCTTCTTGAACCGGTTATTGTTGCCGTTATAGAATGTGTCGAGTTGTTGTTGCATTGTTTCCAGTTCCTGATAATAGCTGAGCAAGTTGGCGCCTTCGCCACGGAGCGGTGGCATACTGCTCTCAATGTCAGCTATCGATCTTGTGGCATCCATCGGGACAAGTGCCTTTTGCTCCTCCATCCAGAGGCGATGCTTGAAGGTCGGTTGATATACAGCCTTTCGCTTGACAGCCAAATTGTAGAATTTGACAGGATTAAAGTGATCCAGAGGGTGAGGAGACTCTGAAAACAGCGCACTCGCGCCAACAACGCAAGCCTGGCCAAGGTCCAAACCTACGATGTTAATCTGCTCCGGCTTACAGCCCCAAAGATCTGTGACATCCTGCTTGGTTTTGATGATGTTGCGGATCTCCGTTAGATAATAGTCGGTCCCTGCAGTGGCGGTGGTGAGTCGCGAAGGTAGGACGCTGTCTGGTAACCATCTATATCGGACTGACTGTAGTTCTCTAAGTTTAAATGCCAACAACTGTACTCGAAAACCGTCCGTCCGAATGGAGCCTCGCAAAACATATCCTTTCTTGTTGTATGTGGCAGGATTGAAATCGGTTTGCTGCAGGAGTTCGACATGTTTCTTGATCTCCTCCAAAGACATCAACTGAACCGCAGCCTTGACTCCTGCTTTACTTCGTTTGCGAGAACTCGGATACTCTTCAGCAACACCTGAAAGAAGGCGCTTGATGAGGAATCCAGGCTCGATACCCGCGACCCAATCATCTACGTCTTGGAGCGTTAGCCTGCTAGCCTCGATGCTGCTGTAGGAGGACGAGGCGAGTTCTTGAAGTCGGACTTTCAAAAGGTCCCTCTTCCAAAACAAAGCCGCCAGCTCTCTCTCACTGAACGTCAGGAATTGGTGTTCTATAGGCGACAAAGGAGCCAATCGGCGACTGTTGCTGCTGATCTTGTTCAGATGGATAAAGTTCTCGATTGCTGAGCGGTCCTTGCGAATCTCAATGTTACAACCTTCCGGCAGGAACCCTTTCTCCTTTTGGAGCTTGAGCTACGATGAAACCATTATCAATATTAGTATATAATGCAGCGAGCTAGGATGTATAATGCAGCGAGCTAGGTGTAATGACGTTGGCGCATACCTTTTCATACAGGTCATAACTCCCGTTTCTGTACATCTTCCTGATCTCGATAGCGAGCTGAGAAGCAGCGCTCCGTGTCAGCGCTTCTGGGGTGAAGTCTATTGTTACCTTTATCGCGCCAGGTTCACCTTTCTCCAGCAGTCCCAACTCCTCCGAACGCTTTATGAAATTGTTCACATGCTGTCCGATCCCTTTCTGGCGCGGATAGTTGCCAGAGTAGAGGTATCGCAGAAAAGACTCTAGGAACTGCATGTGCCTGTCGCCCTTTCCATCCAGGTCACTGTTGTCCTCAACTTGATCAACACTATCGTTGTCGTCCAGAGTAGAGTTCATGTCCTTGGGTGCGATGCTTTTACAGAGAAATCCTAAAAGGGTTCCATCGAGATCTTGCAAAACACTTTGACGACTGAGTTGCTCAACGTACAGCCCAATGACTCGTTGGCCTGATCGCTTAATGCGTGCCGCGAGATAAACAGCCTCCCTTATGGTCTTAAGTACTTCCTGTAGCAGAGCCGGCTCGCCCTTTAAAACCTCCCTGACGTTCGCTCCTAGAGTGCCAACATCTAAGTTGACAACAGGGTGCTCCCGGCCTAGAGCACGGACAAGGCCGACTTTTCCTATGTCTGCCAGCTTTTTGATATCTTTCCGTGGGGTTTTAGTTGCCCCGGCCTTGTTTTTGTTGGCGGCGTTGCTGCTGGAGTCAATTGGTTTCTCGGGTAGCTTCGTCCAAGGTTTCCAGACATACTGCTTCATGGCCTCAGGCGGTTCGTGAGTTTTCTGACGGATGCGCACTTTGATGGAAAATCGCAGTCGTTGACGGGGGGAATTCGCATGGAGTCCTGGAGCGCCAGCGTCTGTCGCCATGTCCTCGGGAGCTTCCTTCTCTTTTGGAGGGGGCTGGTCGATAGTGCGATACCTATTGAACTCCTGAGACAGCTTGTGCCTCTGGACCTTGTCCTCATAAGAGGTCCTGGACAAAGAGAATAATGACATTTGTAAGTCCAACATACTCAACCGAGTGAAGATAGGGTATCTTGATTACCTAGGCTGTAATGCAGTAGCAGTAGCATCCTACCTGCTCCGCGTGAGTTGGAGTGCTCTTTGTTCGATCTTGTTCCTGGCTTGTAGCACGCACACTTGATGGAATCTGGCCTTGACAGCGTCAAAAGTGAGCGCCGGCGTTTGCCCTGGAGAGAATGTGCAGGGTCCTGGCTTTGCAAGCGTCTGGATCCTGCGAACGAACACCCGTATAGCGTTTTCAAACGTATAATTCTCCGTGTTCTTGAGGACAACGCGACGATCAGCCAAATAACACTTCACCATCGCTTCGGGATCTATCAATTGCAGCCACAATACCAGCACCTGGTATCAATCCACTAATTCATATTCAAGCCTTCATATCCTTGGATGTAATAGTATAATGCGGACAAAACTCACCAGTGCCCCGAAGCCCCTTGACTATCTCAAAGTTAGTTTCAGGCCCCAATCCGGACGCATTACGATTGTAATCATTGCGAGACACAATCCCCAGTGTAGTCAACTGGGTCCTGGTTATCTGAAGGCTGTCAAGCACGTCTGATATCTTGTACTGAAGAAAACGCCTTTTTGATATTGGTCTCCAGATCCTTGACACCGTCTTGTAAACAAGCATATCACTGTCTGTTGATATTACGACGTCGTGGGTTCCGCAGTCGTTTGCAATCCTGATATCCGCCTCGGTTGAACACTCGATGACAGTCCAGCCCTTCGATCTGCAGTACTGGGCAAATGCTTGTCGGGATGCAACAGACCAATAGTAAGATCTGTCCAAGTGCTTGCGAATCTTGCGGAACTGTTGCTTCCGAACGCGGAGCTTTTCAGTAACACGAGCCATGAGCTTGGTGGTGCACTTGTCGGCGGCTTCTAGAGCTTTCTCACGCATATCCTTTCGACCTTGGTGTGTGAGCATCTTTTCCGCTGCGGGGGATCCATCCAGGTAAAGAATTCCATTTGAAGGGTCTGCAAGCTCCCGTAGCTTGAGTTCGGCGACCGCATGTGCCTGGTCAAGGGGTCTTGTTGAGTACGCTTGGCGAATGGTAGGGAAAATACTGCCCAGGACGTCGATTAGGATCCTTGAAGTGGGGTCAGAGGTGGCGGAAAGGTCTTGGCATTGATTGGACAAGGTTGCTTCATAACCCTTACGCTTAAGCAAGGGCCATAAGCTCAGGATGCCCATGGCGGGGCAATAGTGGAGTAGTTGCTCTAGGAAATAATTATGTGAGTGAGCACTGGAGAATAGTCTGGGAATAGAGAGGAGGAGTGAGTGATGAAAAGAAAGAAAAGATGTACTCCTTTTCACGACAAAATCCTAAAGCAACAGAGGGACAGTACTTGACACCTTATTGTGGATCCTGCACAATTGCACCATGCTTGAAAGAGGTGGTTTCTTGCTATGTATGTGGCCTCAGCACGCCATTGTCGCAGGAACTATCAATTTCTGCAGGGGTGCACTTGGTGACCAACATTGAGATTCTGTCCTGTGATACTTGGCCTATCATGCAACCAAACGCCAACTCTACGCCAACGATTTTTTT
>MU616858.1:0-36340 GCA_025201705.1 Dissophora ornata | reverse complement strand
TAGACCTCCTGGCCTTGTCTGATGCTGACAGGGTAATAGGCTGAAGGCCATTCTTTATCTTGTAATACGTTATACGAAAGTCTTGGTTTACAACTCCCTGTAATAAATAAATGTTGCGCTCGTGTCCCAAATGAAATCGTTTTAGAGTCTTATGCCAACTCTCGATTAGATTGTTCGTATCCACCGATAATCTCGAAACAATTACGATGCCCCTCTTGAAAACTTGCTTCCGCCGCAACTCCGTCTCCAATTGCAGGCAATGAGAGCTGAGCGACAGGAAGAACAGAGAAGAACGAGAGAAGCTGAGGTTGAAGAGGCATTTCTGGAATGTGAACGCGATATGGTTAACTCGTGTAAGATAATAGCTGATGCCTTTTGCGATAAAAAGAAAAGACGATATACGCTGCAATACCTTCAAAGCACGGCGGCAGGATTGGAGAGGGCAGCACTCAAAGTCCAGGAATGCAACGCTGTTGGGGCGGGGCGCAAGTGCCAATGCATGTCTCTGTGTCTAATATGGCCGCGCGGTGTTATTGACAAAGCTTCAAGCAATTTCTCTAGATTATCAAAACAACAATGAAACAGACATTGGGATGGTTTGGAGTATCTGTTGAGCCTACAGGACAAAAGAGAATGGCTGTAGTGTGAATATGTGCAAGCTGTGTATGTGGATATGTACTATGTAGAAAAGATAAATCTTGACATTGTGGTGCCCGTTGTTCGAATTTTTATTTTATGTCATGTTGATCTTGTCGTGGATCCTGATCGAACGTACGTTCCCACAGTCTTTTCATTTTCAGGCTCCAGGCTAGACACCTCCTCCGCACAACAGAGCTAAAGCCTGGATGGCATCCATCTGGTCTGATGCAAGATCCTCGCCATTGGGTATTACGATCTCGGGCCCGGATCTCGGTGCTCTGTCTACAGATGTGGGAGCTGACAAAGTAGGCGGTGTCGTTGTTTCTGACTGCTCTTGATCAGGTTGCGATTGTTGAGTCTGGAGAGCAAGAACCGCAGAATTGATGGCGTTTTGTAGCGGCGCCATGTATCGCCTGGCTGGGTCTTCCTCGTCGTCTGTCTCTTCTGATAAAGCACTCCTTAGCTGCGCACCGAATTCCTCCACCGTTGGCAATCCGGCGGTGGTGGCTGATAGAGGTGGAGAGTTCTTTGGCGTCGGTTGATGGTATGATGAAAAACGCCTTCCTGCGTTGTACGTTGCAGGTAAGTGATCCAGAGAAAGTAGTTTGCCTCCTGAGGCTACTGTAGACAGAGAAGTGGCACTGGAAGCTGATGTGATGGCTACACTCGATCCGGCTTGTACCGTTGGCTGTAAGCTGGAATTGGCAGGGGTGGTAGTACCAGCTTTATAGTGGTTCTTCGGGAAGGTGTCTGTTGCAATCGAATAGCGCCGGAACGAAAAGTTGAGCAGGCGCTTTGATCCAATGGCTTTCCAGTCTTCGTCCTCTGTCACAGACGGGCTGTCGGTAGCGTCATCCTCCACCTTCACGGACGGATTGCTTCCAGAGCCACTTCCTGACGCTGACATTCCACCGTTCACAACGATCACAGGTTGCACAGCCTGAGTCACCATCTGCCACCTCCCTCGACCCATAGCCCTAAATAATGGGTTTGACTCCAGAGCCGCTGTCAGATCTTTCTGCCATGCATCCCCCGGGGCGTTCCGATAGATGGGATAGTTATCGTGGACCCACGCGAAGATCTCACGGATTGTTTTTTGCTTGGGCGAAGCCTCAAACATCTGCACAAGCAAGTTACACCAAGCCTCCATGGACATGCTACACTCGTCTGGAAGACCGGCGGGTGGCGAACGTGTCCTGGGTCGACTTGCATGACCGCCTGATGCCTTTCGCTTCAGCTTTCGTGCTTGAGCCCCCGAATGCTCTTGCTTGAATCTTTGAATCTCCTCGACAGATAGCGTTGGCGAGTCTTCGTCCATCAGGTCTATATGCTTGTTGACGTATCGTATCCTTGCGCCGGATCCGTCCTGATGGTCTACATACGGATCATGGTGGCGATCTTTGTCATATGATTGCTGGTGACTGTATCGGCTTCCTAAGCTTCCCTCGCCATGCTCTGCATCCAGGATCTCGTCGTCATCGTCGTCATCAAAAACTTCTTCGTTCTCTTCGCCAGAATTATCGCTTCCTCTGCGGCCATCTTCCAATTTGAGGCTTTCCAGATGAACAAGGGCTCGCCTTGGAATAAATGTCCATGTGCTCCTTCCATTCTGTCGAAAACACTCGTACGAGGATAGGGTCGTTTTCACACTTGTTTGCATTGTGTGCATATCGTGGCGGTAATAGGGATATTCCTGCATGATCCAAGCGTAGAGCTCCGACTCTCGGTAGGTAAGGGTCTGTTCAAAGTTACTCTTGAAGGCATTTACGAGGATCAGGAACCAGGACTCGTTTGGTTTCGGGTGTTCCGAGCGAGAGGGTTTCCGTTTGGAAGCCTGGGGTGAGGTCGCGTGGGTAAGGCTTCTGGCGGACGGACTAAGCGGCGGCGTTGACATTGGGCGAGGTCTATTGTTCTCGGGCTTGAAGCCTTGAGACAGAGAAAAGTTGTGGGCGAAGACGAGGTTGAACAGGATGAGATGAGAGACAAGTAGTGGTGATATGGCGGTGAAGGAAAGAATGAGATGAAGATGCCGACGATGGAGGAGTGGAGTGGAGTGGAGTGGGGAGGGGTGGTTTAGGTGTGGAATTGAGATGTGGATGGAAATGGAAATGAGAGCGATGAGGAGTGGGCGGGTTGAAGGTGGACAGGGCACACTCCTGTCGCGGCTTTGCCTTGTTCCTTGTGCAGGAAGGTTTGTTTACGCCAAGCCACTTCTCAACTCCGCCTGTCGCGATACATATCGTATTCCTCTTGTTGGTCGTCTTCGCCTTCATCGTCTCAAATGACGCCCAGCATACGACTCCCAGCGCCTTTTATTCGCTCTACAGCTACGTGACGAGCGAGTTGTCTCTTTTTTTTTTTATCTCGGTCGCAATCTTGTATCTAATTCTTCTCGGCGTCCACACTGACTGTGAACGTTAGGCCTGCTACTGTCTCAACTGAAGGTCTATGTGCGTGTAGATCATTAACGTCTATCCCTTCCTGAGACCCATCACGTCCATTGTCAGCTCTTCTCACTTCTACCAGAAATTTCACTTTAATGGAAAGTTGTGAACCTTGGTTGAGGTATTAGGGCGGTGATATACATAATTATGCAAGAGACCATGGGTGTTCTGCTGCCCGCTCCAAACACTGCATAGTCTATGCTCTACAAAATGGCAAGCGAAAGAAAAGTAACAAAGAGAAACGATATTTACATGCGGCGATTGGCGAGAAGAAACAGTACAGGGGATTATGAGGGCGATGTGGATGATGATGAAGAAGACGGGTTGGAACACGGGGCGGATTCTGCCGCTCTCGAGGGTGTAGATGTAGAAGGCCTTTGGTCCTGGTCGATCCGCTCCTCCGTCATCTGGACGTCAGTCTCGGCCCAACTGTGCTTTTCCTCAGGTGGCGACAGCAATTGAGGACGCTGAGAGCGCGCTCCAGAGAGAACAACCACCGTGCTGCTCGACGACGCACTCGCGGCGGCTGATGTGAGTGTGGCAATGGTGGTCGAGGCAGAGAAAGCAGACGAAGAAGTCGAGGAAGTAGACGAGGAACACGATGATGAAGTCGGAGTAGGAGCACTTCTGTCCGACATCGGCCCGCTCCTTGGACTGGTAGGCGAAGGAATTGAAAAGCGGACAGCCTTTTGTTGCAGAGTCTGACTGCCGCCGCTTGGCGCTGCCGCTGCTGCTGTAGCAGTGTTGATGACATTGCCGTGCTGGCTGTTGATTGCCACTGTACTTGATGTCTGCTGTTGGGGCTGCACCTGGGAGAGCAGCTCTTGCTGATGTTGGTGGTGTCTTTGTTCGGGGGCTGGCCTTTGTTGGGCTGGTGTCATCTCGCGTGCCTTGAACCGCAGCAGCGCATTACCCACTCTCTGGAGTTCCTCGACCCTGACGTTTAATTCGAACCGAGTTGTAAACAAAAACTCGAGTTCGAGTTGATTCAGCTCTAACAAGCTAAGGCCACCAACCTATAAATTAACACGCAGCACCAATAAGAGAAAAGTAAATGCGTGTGTTTAGTTCAGTGCGATTTGATATGCGTGTCAACCAGAAATTTCCACGAACTTAGACGGAGACAGGGGAAAAGAAAAGGCAACTGATGATCAATTGTTTACTCGCTAATTGCCTTCTCTCTCCCCTTCCCCCACTCTTTTAATTTAAGATAACAAGAT
Source organism: Dissophora ornata (assembly GCA_025201705.1). Taxonomy (NCBI): domain Eukaryota; kingdom Fungi; phylum Mortierellomycota; class Mortierellomycetes; order Mortierellales; family Mortierellaceae; genus Dissophora; species Dissophora ornata. The sequence continues at coordinate 32,037 of MU616858.1, read as the reverse complement.
GGAAACACAAACAGGACACAGGCGAAGCAGAATGAGAGAACGAAGAACGTGCACGCTCAATTTTTTTTTTTTTTGGGCAATCAAGATTTTTTGTGCATTGTTACCTTGGCGTATCGAGCATTCGAATAAAAGAGATCTGAAGTAAACTTCGCAGCAACCATCAGACAGGTGATGAGCAGTCGATGGATGTTAAAGCTGTTTATCCGGAATCCGTTGGAGGCGACTGCGAGTTGTGGTGTTGGCGCAGGTGTATATCCTCCAGGGGTGCGTTGCGCATCAATTGTTGCCGATGGTTGTACATGCTGTGCTGCGGATGTCGCTGCGCTCGAGGAGGTCGAGGAAGGAGTAGCCTCGAGTTTTGTCCTTTTCAGGGCACGTTGTAGATCCGCTTCCTCCACAGCATGCTGTTGTGATTGGAGAGGATTGGAGCTCTGTGGAATTGAATTTGTGAAAGGGGGTTGATGTCGCTGCTTTGATGACTGTTGCTCCTGTTGTTGGTGATCGAACACGTTGGTCCCTACGACTTCTTTTGTCTCAAGATTCTCTTCCTCCCTGCCACGTTTCTGGATCATTGGCAGATCGGAGTTCGAGTTGGGGTAGGTACTATTGTTGTGATTATTGTTGGACGAGTCAGGGTCACTCGAATTTTTCGATGATGATTCATATAAGGAGCTACTCGAAGATACATGTGCGAGGGAAGAAGGTGTTGTTGTCGAAGAAGAGGGACGTGGTGGTTGTGGTGGTGAATGAATGGAAGAAGAGCGCAGGGGTGGTGATACATTTGCAGAATTGGACACAATATATGAGGCGGATGCTGACACGCCTGTCGAGGATCGAGGGGAAGAGGTCCGAGAGGAGCATGGTATAGAAGTTGGGGCCAACGCTAGTGACGATGCGACCATCGTTGCAGATGAACGGGATGCTACTGTGTTTCCAAAGAGACCGTCTGCGCGTTCTTGGAGTCCATTGGCTTGTCTAGCCTCAACGTTCCCAGAGGCATTCATCTCCATACCGCTCAGACCTCCAATCCGATCCAGGAAGACCAGAACGTTGAGAAGGACTTCGTTCGTGAAGGGGATGTACTGTAGTATTCTTGCAAGATAGGCCTCGATTGAAATCCGTGGGACGGCTCGCGAATGGAAGAGTGTAATGGGATCAACAAGTGGGTTGTACTTGCTATCGTTATTGTGCACCATCAGCGAGAGCAGCGAGGAAACAATCAGCAGTGTGTCCTTGACCGGGTGCTGCACAATGTCAAACTCCTCTGGCGCTGCTGCTGCTGTAGGCGGAGGCGCAAGTACCGATGGCGAGACATCACACCGCGAGTGATGGGATGACGGTTGTTGGGGGACGTTTGATTTGGCTGCCATGCACGTCTCGCAGAATAGGGTTGGTTGAACACTGCCAGCAGGCGTTGTAGTAGAGGCAGGCGTCTTTGCAGCAGCAGCAGCAACAATCAACGCCGATGGAGTACCGGCTCTGCCCTGATCCTGATGAGTGAAAGACTGCCCTGACGTGTCGGTGATGTTTGAAGATACGAGAGGCGGAATTGGTGCTGGTGTTGCAGTTGCCGAGAGCGCTGGAGTTGGCACCTGTGTTAAAGATGCAGCGGATTGTGTGTCGACAAGGAGTGCGTGTGCGTGAGGGGAATGGGTGCGGAGAGGCAGGGGTGGAGAGTTGCTGAGGTGGGATGTTTGAGGTTGAGAACTGCTGTTTTGGTGCTGGGTGGTGGGGCACGGTTGTTGCATGATATGGGCAAGCAATGGATCTAAGATCGGCCTGTTGCCACCCAAGTGGGAGCACTCTGCTTATTCTAGGCTGGGGTTATCTGCAGCAACAACAGATTGTTCTCTGATCTGTGTAAATGGCTGATCGCAAAGACCCACAGTCGTAGTTTCGAGATGGAAACAGGGAAAAGAAAAGGGGAAAAGAGAAGAGGGGGAAGGGAAAAGAAGAGAAGGAGAGGAAGGGAGAGAAATAGAAAGGAAGAGAGGAAGGAAAAGAGAGAGAGGAGCAGAAAGTGGAAAGAGAAAGAGAGAAGGAAGAGAAGGAAAGAGGGGGTGATAGTGAGAGTGAGAATGGGAGGGGAAAGAAAGGCGGATAGAGCAATGACAACAACAACAACAAAAAAAAAATCCTGTTGACGGAAAAGTCATACCTCGGCATCCACAGCACACACGTTCCAGTGTAATCAAGCAATAAGAGCAAATCGTTTGGGAAAGGCGGAGGGGAATCAATGCACGACTGGATAGCGAGGGAGAGGAAGGGCATGGGAAGTAGCCGTTTATCTTTACCAGTGAACGAACTGTAAAAAGAGTAGTTGCCTTCTGTTTATTCATGTACACTCTCTTGCTCTATTGCCCCGCCGGCGTTGTGTGGCGCCTGGAGGCAATGGCCAAAGTTGTTCGCTTGTGAGGTCTGCTTGGACCGACGACGGTGAGCAAGTCAGGTTCCGCCGAGCATAGGACAAATGCGTCGTGTGTAGAAGACGCGCGCTGATTGGAGGACGAAAAATAAAACTTCGCAGCGAATTTTTTTTTTTGCCCTCTCCATTTTCCATGTGGACGAAATCACTCGCCGACTGCTCAGTTTTTTGTCTCCACCTGTGGCACGTGTGGGTGAGACGGAGAGCATGGTGTTGTCAATGATACATGGCATCATTGGATGGCCCATGCCGGATGAGTGAACGCACTACGGTGCCATGGTCATCCATCCACTTCTTGCGGCTCCACATGTCGAGAAAACTGACATTACGTACTTGTACGCCGCTCAGCCAATGGCGCTCCTAAAAAGCACCTGCCCTGCCGGAGCGGCACTGTACAGGGGCCACGCCTTGCCCCTGGCGTTCTTTGTTGAAGACGCAATGGAGAGCTGTTTCGCATTGCTCCCGCTCTGCGACTGAACGCATGTTATGGTCTATTCTTAACCTAGCCCCTCTTTGATTGCCTAGACGAATAAAAGTGCTAGTCTAGTATCTGCCACTGTTGTACCTTATTATCCCTGAAGTTCAATCTCAACCTCTCGTTCCTTCATGCGCATGTCGCGTCCACTCACAGTCAAGCAAAGGTTAGTTTCCAAAAGCGGATTTGCCCCCTTGCAGCCAATCACGTCGCATGTTTACCCAGACACAAGTTTGTTGTCGGATCACCATAGACAAACAACTCTCACGCTTGTTTGCAAGAAGATCAGGAACCAGTATACATGGCAAGAAAAATAACCCCGAAGTTAGCGATAGTTTTCTTTATGCACTCTGCGGTCATGCTACTCCGTTCATGTTCATGCCTTTGGTTACCGTGTTGACGGTCGCGGCGCATATACTATCACCGTTTTTCACATTATCGATTCGCTTTCGCGAGCAGTCTTTACAAGAAAAGACGCTTATCTATAAACTACAACCCAATGCCGGGTAACTCCATCGTGGACAGAGTACTATTCTTTCTGAATATCGACTCTGTTGTTGTGCACACCCTCTCCGAGTCTTCTGGCTAGCTTGTCCTTGGTTATGACATACGCTTCCAGATCCAACCAGCTTGTACATCTCGAGCACGTTACAGCCTGCAGATCGATTGACCTCCCGCAGTACGGACATTTCTTCTCTGTCACAGCCACGCTTGTGTTTCGACCCATTTGGTACACTAATGTGTCATAAGAAAATTAGACCAGCTTGAACATGCATGCCACAACGAAATCGGATAATTGTTTCTCAAGGAAGTGCAATTTTCCAACGTACATTTGACAATGGTAAAGACGCAGACTGAGATTATGAAAAAGTCGATAACCGTCTGCATGAAGTTACCGCAGTTCCAAAACAGGGCATCACTTGCCTTGACCGATGCTCTAGTCCAGTACTAGGCCAATTACACAGTATAGTGGGAATGTGTTTGAATATCGCTGTCCAGGCAAAGATATATGGATGTCCAAATCACTTCGAGTTATTCACGTCAGGACTGGGGGAAAGCGCCATTTTTACGCAAGACTACAAAGCTTTCTTCGAGCGCTCTTCCGGAAGCGAGAGCAAGGATAGGTGAGATGATGTCCTTGACGAGACTGTCGATGTTCTGGAATGGATAAACAGAAGTTTAACGGCTTGCCAGCTGCCACCAAAACCCGAAAACGTGTGGAGTGCAAATAACGAAAGCGCGGCGTTAGTGATTCTCTCCTCATTTCATCGCGTGCATGTACGTAATGATGTGCATTGCCTCCGAGCCCCCCAACAACGACCGCTACCACTAGATCGATAACATTGCTTCGATCGAGAAACCTTCTATAATCAGCAAATATCGACACGCCCTGACTGATACCCGGAACCCTGATCAATTTGCCACAAACATCGTTCAACCCATTCTCCACCGAGAGACAAAGGATGAGTGTAACGATAATCAACCGAAACCCGAAGCGCTTGCCGATTGAATGCGCCAAACACGCACTTACTCTGAGAAATTCCTCCTTTGACGGCGCTCGCGCTCTGTGAGGTTCCCCCGATGACGGCCTTGGCTGGATTGATGCTCATACGCTTCTTCAATTTACCTCCATTTCGACCCTTGGGGCTACTGTTGGGCAGGCCGTCAATTTCCGACATGATCATAGTCGATGTTCACAACAGTCTCGGTCACTTCGCCCTCGCGGTTAATCGCGTCTTTGTTCTTCTGCGGAGACATGTCTCTAATGCTGGTTTTGGATTGACGATGGCTGGGGGTTTACGTTCCCAGCTGGATGATCACTCTAGAATTGCGGTAGGATTAGCATTCATGCAAGGGGAAGAAAAAGAGAGAGGAAGAGACGCATTCTCTTCCACGAGGCAAGATATACTGTTCTGAGCAAGCAGGGTCCCGGCCATGGATGACAGTCCAGGAAGGAGCTAGCTTTCTTGTGTCTTGAAAGAACAGGTTTCATGATCGTAGCCGGTATGCAGTAGCCATGATCCTAACATCGGCTCTAAAGCACCGATTAAAGGTCTGTTTATTTAGAAAAGGCATTCTGTCTCTGGTTTGTTCTCTTTGTATTGTGCAGTAACAAGAGTGATGACATTACAAGAAATGGAGGTGAAAGGCGGGGAACGGCGGGGAACGGAGAGAGAGTGCAGCCTCTCCAGAGAAGTGTGTTTTTAGTGTTATTGTCTACACAAAGGGGACGCGATGGCTAGCTTTTGTGCAGGAGACGCAGCCTCCAAAGAAAGGAGGTGCTACTCTCTGGCGCTGAGAGCTGTAGACCGCCCATGCTTTGTATTTTGTGAGATTTCGTTCCTTTGTTCTGGTTACCTTATACAAAGCCGTGAATCTTAGGATGCGAGGAGTGGTGAAATATAAGGCGAGCAGGCACATCAGATATGATGCATGCCCTAAATGCCCTAATTATTAATAATGCCTAAACTTGGACGCTTGGGCTGGCTTGGTCCTGACATTGGAGTGGAAGAATGCAGACATCGAAGTGCTGTAAGCAAAGTCTGGATGGTGCAGAAATAGGCGTGTAGTGGCGACATGGGTTGTCCCCAGTATAGTCACTGTTATAACAATTTCATCGGCGATGCTGCGTTGATCGATTGGCCATCTGTTTCAATTCCAACACCTACTGAAACTGGCTCAATCCAGGGATGGCAGGACACGTCAGGGACAAGAACAGGGAGACAAACGAGGGCTGAGTAAGCGCGCGGCACAGACGCGTCTATTCTTATACTGGGGTCTCCTGTTGCTCCAACAACTAAACAAAAGAAAAACGAGCACAAGAATGTAAGCAATCGCCCGGGGACGCACATGAGGGCCTGCCTGTCATTCCAGACCCTCTTTCCCGAGGAGAAGCGACAATGACAGCAGCAGGGAAAAAGTGAAAGATATAAAAAAAGGAGAAATGAGGCGGCTGTGAAATGTCCAAATGAACTCCCCGATATTCGTGGAAATTATCCCTGTGGTTTGGAAATAAGACACACTGGTGCGCGCATGTAAGCGGGGGACATGAAAGCCGTTCATTGGGCAATGTGCGTGGTGCATTGATGCACAAACCAAACTGCGCTTTCTCGCTCGCTCGTCCCGGGTGGTCTCTCCCCTTGCGAGGGCGAGAGAAAAAGAGCAAAAACAAAGGAACCATATTATTGTTGCTCTCAAAGAGGAGCGTTTTGAGGGAGTGGAAGAGCACGAGCGATTGCGCACCATCACGTTTTACAATCGTTCAACCGAGCGTAAGGAACAGAAGTGCTTCACGCGGGGCTCGACAACCAAGCCGTTGGGCCGGGGATCGATCATGAAATGTGTGTGTCTTCTCATGCCTTTCCCGCCAGACGTTTGCATTCCTTTTTGTTTTTGTTTTTGTTCTCGTCCTGCCCTGTCCTCTCTCACACCTCGTGCATCATCCCCTGCACTCTCCATGCCTCGCCATTCTGGACCAATTGCCATCTCATCCTCATTGTAATCTCACTTTTCATGCTTAGCCAAATTGCGCGCTTTGTTTTTTCTGCCCTTCATTCTGTACTTGTAATATCGACCTCTCTCGCCACACGCGCAACTGTATTATAGTTACGCCCCAAGACAGACAGCTGGAGACAAGCTAAAGGTAGGCTGGGACTCTCGCAGATGTCGCGATGGGGATGCAAGAGAAAAAGGCGATGAGCCATAAAAGCAAAAGAAGCAAATAATTCTTGACCAGTTCTCGGGCGGAGTGCGGTTGCTACTTTCTCCACAGACACGCACGCACACAATAAGACACTGACGTGCACCGACTGATAGAACGCTCCCCGTTGGGCACCGCCTTTATTCTTTCTTCCCTTTTGTTGCCCAAGAATAGGTCCTTCTCAATTTCCATCACACCATCACACCATCACACCATCACACCATCACACCATCACATAATACCTTCAGCCGACCTACACTTCTCTGCACCATCTGCAGTCTCGTTCTGCAGCTCTCTCTCCTCTCCTCCCTCTCTCCTCTTGCTCCCCTCTGGACATATACAACGGTTGATACCGCAATTGGCCCACATTTGGTTTTATTGTGGTTACACCATCGCAATATCACCCGATATTGAAGCGTAAGCGTGTATCCATCCATATCCGAGGGCTCAAAGGAAACCACCACACACAAGTACCCACGTCCCATACCCCTTCGTGGACATGGCTGCCAGAGTTGAAGCCACAAGGCATCAGCAAACCCGTACACAGCAACCACCGCAACAGCAACAACAGCAGCGGTCTACCCCAGTCGCCAAACCGCATGTCTATACTCTATACCCGGATCTGCCCACCTGGCGAGCCTCAACTGCTCTAGCCCTTCAGATGCCACCATCGCCCTCGCAGCTTCTGCCAAAGCACCAAGAAAGCAAATCGAAAACAACGTATGCAGATCTTACACCACAGTCTCCTGTCACCTCGACAAAGTCGCCGTCGTCGCCGCTTGCGAACGGACAAGTGAGTGGACGTAGTCAAAATACCCAACCTACCATCACAACCCGGACTACAGGCCAGAATACCAAGCAGCAACAGTCGCTATGGAGTCCTCAGAATCGATCTCAGCAGCAAAGCTACACGCCTTCATCGCGGAACGTTCTGCCATCACCAATATCGCCATCGAGTCCTGCCTCTATGGGGTATGTGGCTCCCAACAAAAGTACTGTCCGCCTGGAAGAGGCTGCATCACCCACCACCCCACAGGGCGATCGAACGCAGAAAGCGGTGAACGGGAGCAATGGTGTACGGTACGATCAGGCACAGTACCAACAGTCTCGTCAGCAGCCTGTTTCGAATGTGGCAGTGCAACACGATGTTGCTAGTGCATCAAAGTCCTCAGGTTCAACGGCAGCAACGACGCCAGCTCAATCTAGCCGCCTGTATGGCCACCAACAACAGCCGAGCTATGGAGGAAGTGTGCCCAGGACTGCATCTGTTAATAAACTAGGACAAGGGGAAGGGCAAGGACAAGCTATAGGATACGGCACTGCTCTGAAACAGGCTCTGGCTCCGGGCTCTACCTCCTCTGCCCCGTCAGGAACAGCATCCAGTCAGCATAAGAACGGAATGAAACAGAACGCGTCCTCGCCGACCTCCCCGACCTCGCCAAGACAAGGATTATCTGCAGCATCTCCACCGCGGCCTTCGATCGTGACCGATATCCCTTCCTCGTCGCTCTATCTGTCCTTTGACCGTGAACGTGAATCAGGACCTCAGCACTCTTCTCCGGACCGCGAGAAGATCCACCAACAACAAGCGTTGCAGTATCAGAAAAAGTTGCAGCAGAAGCCGCCCTCAAAGCAAGGAGGAGAGGACACGGACGACGATAGTGACACAGGATCGATTCTGTCTTATCAAAGGTCGATCCATCGGCTGTCGATGACTTACAATGGAAGACCGGGTGTGCCAAATATCAGTCTGTTTAAACCGCATCAGCGAACAGCTAATGGTGGGTCGAATACGCAGCCTGGGAAGGGGATGAAGGATCCGCGGACGCAACAGCTGCAACAGGCAGTTGCTGGCAAAAATTCAACAACCCAGCAGCAGCAGCAGCAGCAGCAGCAAGGATCAGCATCATCTCTGGCGTCGATTGATCAACACCGCCACCAAAAGAACCAACAAGGTTCAAAACCTCGACAAGATGATGATGATCGGCCACGAGTTGTCCGAGCCTACACAACCAACGATGCAGCCGCTCCCCGGTCGAAAGAGGCTCAGGTCCCTGAGAGGAGTATTTCTGCGGACAACATTTACAATGACAATGGCAGTCGATCACGACAGCAGGCACAACCGTCCCAGAATCAGCTTCATTGGAAACAACATCCATATCCCTCCAATCACCTTCCCTATCAGAGTGGCCGTGGTGACTCAAAATCTCCCACTCCACCGAGTGCAGGAGGCCAGAGAAGCAACTACAATGATCCACGACCCAGTCATGAAAGCGCTCGTGGTACACAGCCCCAATACTCGCGCAGCAAGGCTGACGCACAACAGCAAGGACGGAATGGCGGTGCTGCAGGCCAAGGAGGAAGCTTTAACCCTAGTCGTTCGCTTTCACCCAACGGTGGTGCAAACGGTGGTGGCGTGGGTCCCTCACGCAGCCCTCCGACAGCAATGCGCGGCGGCGGCGGTGCTGGGCCAGGCGGAAAATCCAATAAGAAGGTCAACATGCATCCAGCCCACCATCTCCCTAGCGGAGGTTACGTCCGTCCCGAAGAAGCGGTTGGACCGTCGAATCCGATGCCCGAGAGAGCAGAGGACTACGTCCGCCAAGGAATCGAGTTTCACGAGAGTGGAGACATTTCGAAGGCAACACATTATTTCCGCACAGCTGCCGAGCTGGGAGATCCTGTAGGGATGTTGATGTATGGATTGTCAGTTCGGCATGGATGGGGCTGCACCGCCAACCGGGTTCTGGCGTTCCAGTACCTACAGAAGAGCGCGGAGCATGCGGTCGGGGATCTGAACTCTAGAGACTCATTTACAAGCACTGCGGCCAAGGGCGAGTTGGTGTTGTCGATTTATGAGCTGGGGATTTGTTTCCGACATGGATGGGGTACTGACAAGAACAAGAAAACTGCAGCATATTACTTTGAGATTGCAGCCAACCTTGTAAGTCCTTCTCTTACCTGAAAAAAAAAATGGGCTTCGCTTCTTTGCGGGGAGTTTTTTTTTTTTTTGTTCATGATGATTGTTTGCCAGAGACTGACTTTTTCCATTTTCTGCTAAAACTAATAGGGTGATCCGGATGCACAGAACGATCTAGCTTGGTGCTACTACCATGGCGTTGGGGTCAAGAAGGACATGTACAAGTCCGCAAAGTACTATCGACTGGCGGCGGCACAGGGACTTGAGATAATGGGTAACTCGTGGATCTGGAAGGACAAGTATGGTGGACCCACGAGCCCTATGCCTGTGGACAAGCATTCGCATCGTCACCTCCTTCAAGCATTTTGAGACGGGTAAAGAAAAAAAATCACGTCATTTGACGCGACAACGATAACGACAACAACAACGGAACGACCACGTTCCATGAACGCCTGACGACACGATCTCTCACGACCCATAGAATACCCTAACCTAATCTATCATGTACCATTAAACAATGATACTCACTTATGCCACGCAGAGGACACGATGGTGTTTAATAAATGAGGCACGAACTGTTATAAAGATGCGCGTCGATGTGTTGAAAATAGAGCGCCTAAAACATATTATTCTCTGTGAACCTTTTCTTCCTCTCTCACTTCGCTTCTCCCAGCCTGCCCAGCCTACCCTTCTATTCTTTCCTCGGTTAGTGATGACCATTTACGGGACCTTGTCCATCCGATGGCCCCAAATATCTCCTATAGTTCTTTGAGTAGGCCAGAAGCGAGCCAACATTCAGTGTAAATGGCTCATCGTACTCGGATCCTGCACTTTGGTGACTCCCATACACGCACAGAAAGGCCAAGACCGATCTTTGCTGGCCATATCTCGAGGGAATTTGCACCAACTGCGCAAAACCGAAAAAGCCTAGGCATTACATATAATACTTTTGACATAGAAATGGCACCGCTTTCCCTTGCGCTATAACCGGCACTCGCGTTCGATGAGTCAATGGATCTAAACCACTTCGTCGCGACACACTCAATTTGCTCGACATTTTAGGGGTATGCAAGCTACATATGGTATCATCAAGAGCGTTCGACCGTATCCTATTCGGCTCACCATATTACGTTTGATTGCCGAGTATTTTATAAACCGTTGAATCTATAACAACAACAACGTCTGGCCATATTGCTTTCTTCCGTTTACTTGATCTCAATAAGTTCGACCTCAAAGATCAAGGTGGCCTTGGGGGGGATGATAGGAGGGTATCCATTGTCGCCATAGCCGTAATCCGAGGTAATGGTCAAAACGGCATGCTCGCCCACCGACATCTTGGGGACAGCTTCATCCCAACCGCGGATAACGCGGCCAACACCAATGGGGGCGACAAAGGGTTTGTTGCGGTCGCGAGACGAGTCAAACTTGGTGCCGTCCTCGAGAGTTCCGACGTAGTGCATAACAACGGTCTGGCCAGTGGCGGGGAAGTGGATGCCATCGCCGGGCTTGGTAACTTTTATGGTGACACCCATTGCAGAGATTTGGTCGAATTGATTTGTTGGTGATTGATGAAAGCCGACGAGAACGCGGATGATGGGTTTATTGCATTGCCACAAAACAGGGGAAGGCGCGTGGCTTGTGCAACGTCAACGCAAAATACAGGTCTGTCAAACGCAAAATACAAGTCGGTCCAAAGAAAAAGACCGCGCTTTCAGTATAAATTAAGTGAATCTGGCAAGGACGTAGAAACCGCACCAATCCCTCGTCCCCTCCCCTCCCCTCCCCTCCTCTTTCATACCCGTCCACACATACACACACACACACTTTGTCACCATGTCTGTTTCCGAGATATCAAGAGAGTTTCGCGCTGTATTCGACCCCGAGAAGAAGAGTAAGCCCACTTACCACACATGTTAATTTTCTGGAAGTGACTTGTTACACACGACATGAGATGTCTCACCGCGCTCATGTCCCCCTGTCTCCAGGTATTGAACTCGAACTTGCAGAGCTCAGCAAGGTCCCTAAAGACAAGATCCAGAGCGCAACGGACAGCCTTTTGCAACGCATCTACGCTCTAGAGAAGACTCTCACGGAAAAGATCGCCATCCTTCCGTCCTTCGAGATCCGGGTTTGTCTCGAGGTAACAGGACAGACCAACCGGCGTTCTTTTTTTTTTTCCTTAATGTCTCCAAATGCACCAATGTCTGATTTCCTTGACATTTTCACCATCACTAGTCCCTCAAGGCCTTGTCTGAGACTTTACGTGAGCTTCGCGGTACACTGACCCCCAAGCCAAAATTCTCCTTCAAGTCTCGAAAGGCTCTCGCGCCTGGTGCAGCCTCTTCCTCCACTTTGGCCATCTCCCAGGCGAACTCAACCGCCAAAAATCTCGACAAATCCTTGACCAAACAATCCGAGAATATTGACCAAAGCCTGTTCATGAAGTTTGAGGATCGAGCAGGCGAACACCTCTTCATCGGCGACCTGCAGCCTCCTTCATCCGGTAGCGGTGCTACACCGATGGAGCAAGACATCTTTCTCGGCGGTGTCCCTGTTAGCAGCGCTACAGATGCGGTCGCGCAAATGCAAAGACAGGTGGCCAAAGACGTGGCGTTGACGAACTTGACGGACTGTACTATCAGTCTGATGCATGATATACCCTTGGGCGCGATCCATATCAAGAATCTGAAGCGGTGCATCCTTGTCATTCCACCGGTTTCGGGAAGTATCCTGTTGCACGACTGCGAGGGATGCGTGCTGATCGGAGCATGTCATCAGGTAATCAAAGAGCGCTCTTTTTGATCCCTACATCATATTGATAAGTCATCAATCCCGACTCTAATGCCTCCCTCATAACTGCAACTTTTCCTAATAGTCGCGTATGCACACCTCGACCAACATGGACATCTATCTCCACGTAACCAGCGAACCCATCATCGAAGACTGCACCGACATGCGCTTTGCGCCTTACCCATATCAAGACCTTCTCCCCGCCGACCGTCTCAACCGCCTCTTCGCCGTTGCTCAACTCAGCCCCGAAGTCAACTACTACGACCGCGTCAAAGACTTCAACTGGCTTCGACAACAAAAGTCGCCCAATTGGCGATTGCTCGAGCTTACCGAGGTCCGCAATGGGATCGCACAGACGGTTCTCGCTAAAGATAGCACAGGTGACGTGTCCACCGCCTGACAAAAAAAGAAGAGGACACTTGTGGTAGTAGAGAGCAATATCAGAAGGAGCATGAAGAGACCTAGTAGGGAGATCCCATGTAGAGTTATGGCTGCACATTTGGAGAAGAAATGGTATTAGCCAACTCATTGGATTGTAGTGTATTAAGGTATATAAGGTATATGATCGCTCTGGCGAAGAAACGCCCACTCAAAGGCTACAAAACTGACTAAAATATTTCGAATTCCAGCTATCATTATTTGGAAGGACGCTTGAGGTTAAAAGAGCGTCGTTTCTTTCTGTTTGCTTCTCGTTGATGAACATGAATATCAAGCGCTAGGAAGACTTACATATATCATTCCAACGGTCTGCGGATCTCGCAGGTGCATCCTCGCAGGATGATATAGCCTCCTGTTTTCCTGCTCGATGAACTCTTCCATGCGACGTATTGCCTACCATTCGCCCAAACAAGACGGAAAACCATGAGTACATTTTAGACTCCGTCAACGAAAACATATGGATCGAAAATGCTAATGAGTGTTCTTACCCTCTGATAATGTGTCCCAAAGCAATACTTTGCCGTGTAGGCTGTGAGGCAATCCAGAAGTGTATCCAAGCAGTTTAACATCGACTCTTCTGCATCCCGCATACACTCGTTGATTCCCTCAACCGTCACCTTGAACTGCAGCCGGGTTACCTGATGATTTTTAAAATAGTGATCGATTAGACTTCCAGAAAATAGACTAACAATAGCATTGATTGAGTCTCTTACAAAGAACATACACGGTCAACAAACTCTTCTGGAAACTGCTCGTGTTCAAATCTGGTCGACTCGTCCGCTATGTTATGGTCCCTGTCAATCCGGACGATACATCGCGGTGTCCCCATCGGTCGCTCGGCGCCAGGACCGGATGCCAATGCCTGTGTCCCTGATCCAGTGTAGCTTGCTATTGCTCCTGACCGTGCGTTCAATGCAGCCATTCCAGCTTTTGAGTAACGTGGAGTGGTGCCTGGTGAATGGGAGGACGGCTGCTGAGACAATGGTTTCGACATTTGTTGTTGAGAGTCAGACAGAGTTTGGTCAGTGTTTTGCCTCATGTTCAAGTCGGTTGTGGCGAATGTCACCGCTGCTGCTGTTGTGGTTGTAGATGATTCGTCGTATGCGGTTGTGGAGCTGGTGGGAATCGAGATGGCATCGTCTGGGGGAGGCAGTGAAGGCGGTTGCCACTGTGGATGTCCTGTTGACATAATATGAGTGCTATGATTGATTGTTCCTTGAATTGGGTGTGAATGAAAAGACAAATGTCTTTGACGAGCTGCCAAAATGGACCCCAGATGGGAAGCGGACAGTCACCGGTCAGCTTGTGGCCTGAGGATAGCATGTGCTTGCTTTTGGAGTGGTGCTCACATCCCTCACCCCCTTTTCCAAACCTGCCACATCTGGATCATCTCTTCAGGGCAACCGCCAAATCCTTACTAGCAATGTCGCCAGACGTCCCATCATCTTCCCCTCTCCGGCAGCGCAAGGTCATTGGTGCAACCCTACTGGCCGGATCAGCCTCCTCTGCGTCAGCTACCTCAGTCCTCAGCGTCAAGTCAAATATCCCTCCTCACCACACCCTCACCTCGCTCTCACTCACCCACGTCCAATTCTCTCAGGACGACATCCTCTCCAAACTCCTCGCCTACGTGACATTGTCGCCATTGGCGATCGTGTGCGGATATGCAGCCATTATTGTCACAGCGCGGGATATGAAGCCAGCGGTCATGTTTGCTGGACAGCTTGCCAATGAAGTTTTTAACCAGGTCTTGAAGAGACTTGTCAAGCAGGCCAGACCGACAGGTAAAAATCCTTTTTGCCTTTGCAGCTGGCTGTTATCAGATCATTGCAGACATTAATACATTAATTTGTAATTGCCACCAAATTGACCTCAATACTCCCTACAATAGAATATCTCGGGGACGGATACGGAATGCCTTCCAGTCATGCCCAGTTCATGGCGTACTTTGCAACTTATACCCTGATTCTCATGTACAGAAGGTAAGCCCCTGCACCTCGTTTTGGCTTAACGTAATATGTGCTCCGGGAACTGATCCCTGCACCAACTGCTTTAATGATATTGCAGAGGTGTCGCACCTGACGCTTTCCTGCCTCATGCGGTCTCCGCCGCTGTCACCATCTGGGCCGCCTTGGTCGTATACTCGCGGTACGTACAAAATGGACGCGAACACTCTTCCTTCCACTAAGCAATCAACTATTTGAGCGTACTAATCGCGTAGGTGATTTATAAATATATTCTCATATCGTTTCTGCAGCGTCCATTTGTACTATCACACATGGCAGCAGGTCGTTGCAGGTACCATTACCGGCGTCGTCTTTGCTCTTGTCTACTACCTTGCTGTTAACAACGTACTGCGGCCCCTGGGACTCTTTGAGAAGATTGTCGATCACCCGTGGGCGAGACAGCTCCATATTCGGGATTCGGAAACCATCCCGGATCTTGCAGAATTTGACTGGGAGATGTGGCAGCAGTACCGGAAAGCTGCTCAGGGCAAGAGCGAGTAGATGTAGACATGACATGTATCAATAGACTGCCTCTTTTATACAATAAACCAATGGTGCACTTGGCCTTTTTTCTCGTCTTGTTTCTATCTCGTCTTTTTCGTTTTCATTTGAAGAGGGACGTTCACTGTTCAAGTGCGAGGATTTTTTTTAATATTATAAATTATGCGGAAGCTATGTTACAGGAAGGAAGCGAGTCAACTGGCTGACAGGTAAATGGGGCAATTCTCAAAGTTAGAGTAACGCAAGCGGGGTTTTCAACCAGAGCTCTGTTTGCTGGCGGCTTATGCGATGCCAGCCACTATGACCTCAAGCCAACAGCGACGGCCAAGCTGTTGATCAGGTTCGAGGGCGCAAAAGAGGTTAACAAGCTCGAGTTCTTGTTCACAGCCTCCGTAGCAGCGTTGGCGGCCTCGAGGGCGTCCTGCTCTTTCTTCGTCAAAGGCAGCCCCACAAGCTCATGGTCAAACTCCTGGAAGATATCAATGTTTCTGACAAAGGCATTGCAGGACTCTTGCACAATCTCGCTATGGGTCTCGTCATCGACCTCGACCTGGTTCAGTCTCTTTCGGTACATCTCCTTAAATCCGTCCTTGTCCTCGACCTCGTCAAAGTGGTAAAAGGCTACGCCTTTACCCTCGGGCAAGTCGTTATACTTTTGGAGTTTCTTGGCCAGGATCTGACCACCAGAGAGATCGCCGAGGTAACGGACGTAGGCATGAGCGATCAAAAGCTCGGGTTTTGTCGCACTGCAACGGTGGATGGCGTCGATGTAGGTCTGCTGCGCGGGTGAGACTGGCGTGAGCATGTCACGCCAATCAGGGCCGTTGAAGAATTCAAGGTCTTGTTCAAGGGCCGCCTTGCGGGAGAGTTCCTTGGGGAAGTAGATGAGCTGGATGTTGGCGTTATCCTTGTTCTTTTCGAGGGCCTCTTCAAGGGCGCTGTTATCGATGGAGATAAAATCGAAGGTGAATGAGAATCCAGGTTAACAGCACGCTATTACCGAATAATGAAGTTCTCGAGAAGAACACTGATGGGGGAAAAAAAAGGGGGGAAGCGATTTTATTCTTGGGTTGGTGACATACCAGTAAATCTGATAAAGAGAGACGAGGAAGCGACCGTAGGTGGCAGGCGTGACCTCTCCCTTGAAAAAGTACTTGATGAATTTGGAGCGCTCAGCCTCGGCGTGGACGGTCTTGGTGCCCTCCTTGAGATCGACAGCGAGAAGAGTCATGGTATACGTATAGATTGGGGGATATAAGAGGATAGAAGTGAGTATAGGATGGCGTGTTGGTGAGAATGGGAAGGAGTGGTAAAGGGTCGGTGGAGGAGATGAAGAGGAGGGGGTGGAGGCGGAACGAGGCGGTCTTTATACAAAAAAGTGAGATTATATGTATTGAATTCAATTGAGTTGGACACTGTGTCCAGTTTTTACGCCATCTCTTGCTTGTCACCTGGAGCCAATCCACACTCCGCCCACGCAATAGTAGAAACACATTCCTCACATCTCTACATGCACTCCACAGCACTATGGCACAGTCTACGGGGAGCAACCACTACCTGTCCATGTACAGTGTCAGTTTTGAAGGGCGGTTTCTTGGGCGAGGTAGTTCTTACTTGGCTGCTTTCATGTCTGTAACTGGACATCAGCATCTACATGGCTTTCCACTCGGCTACTTCTTCTACTTCATTCGAGTGAACACGCCACCTACATGTCCAGACCAAAGAAATGGCAACCCAGAGATAGAATGATCAATCATACGCCTTCGCTCCCATGATGCAGGAAAAGAACCTATCATATTGGCAGCTTTATTTGTATCTACAATGATGCAATGCAGCGAGCTGCTCCTTCCATTCCGCTGCGAAAGAACAAAGAAATGATGAGAACTTAAGACTGTGTTCGAAATCTAAAAATTCTCCGATTGGCTGGCTCCACAATAAATACAAGTCAAATTTCTTTTGTGAAAACACAAGCTGGGCACGCTTGCTCGTTCCTGTAACACACATCCAGAGGCGGAATAAAATAATTACATGGATGAGTTGACTCAGGACCCGCGGACGATTGCTATAGCCGTCTCCCGGGCGCTCTTGACCGCTAATGATTGTAGCGGGTTGGATATATAAGATGCGGAACAAAACAGGGAATGCGCCAATGCTCTCTAGAGAGTCTAGACTCTTCGCCAGGATGAATGCCCAACTTCGTTTGCATGATTGCCAACTTCAAGATATCCAAACCGAGGGAACAAAAGCCTCAGGGCACAGTATACGCTTATAACACGCCGGTGGCGGATGGAGGGGGGGGGGTTTCGCTCTTGAAAATGAAATGTCGCTGCATGATGGCGAAGACTGGGAGAGTATTGGTTTACCTTCGCCTTCGAATTGGATCGACCCATAAACACAGAGTATCGACGCATTGGACGTGGCGCGGCCTTTGTCATGCAAACGTGCGGAACTCCCAGCATCCTCGAGGTTCTGTTGAAATATCTCTCCTTCCAACTTCACTCGCTGGCGCAGCTCTGTTGCATGAAAGTCTCTTGCGTGCTTCTCCACTCCTCGATAAAGAAGTTTTGGTCCGATAGCGCGAGTCTACCGAGCTTAAGACATTGACTGACATTTATAGAAGTATAATAACGCTTCGCCGCAGTACCAGTTCTTCTTGGTCGCCGAGCTATGGTGCATGCAAACTGTCGAAAAAAGTGTAATGTTCCACTGGCTGAGAGCCGTAGTTGAGGTTCAGGTTCGAGGCAGATATGCGGTTTTACTCTACACCCAACGACAGAAGTTTACCTTTCAGTTTTGAAAAAGCAACCCAATCGCAGAAATGGTCGGTTTATGAAGGATACACCCAACTAGCGATCGAAAATTTAACATAGTTCTTCATATCTTCTACATCTTTGCAACGTGTCACGCCCCCTGTCTGAAAATAAACACATGGGAATAAAGAAGACATTGGATTGATTGTGATTAAGCACAGCCCACAACAACAACTTGCTTCTTCACCCTCGCTCATTTCAACTCGCATGGGGATCATCAGCCCATTCGATCTTCCAGAACTCTGTCAGAGCATCGCATGCTTCATGCGAAAAGTGGATTTCGCGCGATGCACCTTGGTCTGTCGACAATGGCATGCAACTTTCACGCCCTTTCTCTGGCAGGACATCAACTTGGATTTTTCGGGCGGTCAGGTATTACCAGCCTTAAACGCCTTGATAAAGCATTCCAAGTTCGTTCGACGCATGGTTGTGTTCAATCATCAAGGCGCCTACCTATCACCTATGTACATGAATCTAAAGGAGCTGGCAATCGCTGGATCGTATTGCCTGCCTGCCGAAGTCGTATCTCTTAAGCCATCCCTGACGACCCTGATGTTAACATCCTGCATATTCGAGAACCCAACATCTTTCTGGGACGCCGTCTTGGAATTGCAACATCTTCGGCACCTGAGTATGGTAAGAGTCGACGTCGCCCAGGAAAATATCCAATCCTTCTGGGATGTGTGCTCGCGCCTGGAGACCCTGAGGTTGACTAGGATGAGACTCCCCTGTGTGCCCGACAAGTCATTGGTGTTCCCACGAACCAAGTCGTTGTCGATTTTCTATCTACAGAACCTCACTCCAGAGGCTTGCTTGGCCTGGTTCAGACAACATCCCAACCTGGAAGAGCTGGCATGGAAAGGCATGGCGCCCGTGGTTCGCCCTGATACACTTTCTTCTTCTATCGTCAAGGAGACGTGGCCTAGATTAGAGGTACTCGATCTGGCATATACAGGGATTTCAGACAGAGTCCTCTCCGAAATATTGCATGGCTTGAGGAGGGTAAGAACGCTGCTTGCCACAGGCACTGGCTTCAGTGAGCTGTCCATCGATGCCCTGCGACCTCATCTTCCAGACCTTCAAGAGTTGGACATCCCCAAGTATGAGCGGCCCCAAGGCAATTTGACTAGCAAGTTGATGCTCGACGTTCTTGCTTCAAGTCCGCACCTGGTGGCAGTATCAGGCTGTCATGTCTATGTGGAGCATATGGTCCATGATCAGCGACCTTGGGTCTGCGGAAAGTCCTTGAAGACATTGCGACTCTGTTTTGAATTCCCTAAAGAATATATCTTGGATCTGCATAGTAACATTTTCGCAAGGCTGTCGATGCTCACATGTCTGGAGGTACTAGACGTCTCGAGTTATACTAAGCTTTGGCATGGGACCATAAGTGGACTCGATTTACGATTGAGCAAAGGTCTGGCACAGCTGCACACATTGACTGGGTTAAGGTCCGTTGGCTTCAGACATATATGGCAGGAAATAGAGCAGGAGGATCTTCAGTGGATGGTGGACCATTGGAACAAGATCGAGAGTTTTGACGGACATTTCAATGGGGACATGCACACGAACCGTTTGCTCCGCGCCATGATTGACGGGGCTCTGGAAAGGACTTTACGCAAAGTCGGAATCACAGCGTAGATAACATAGAAGGCAGGGTCGCATAGATTGCCAAGAGAAATATATTTCTCGACAATCATCTCAACAAGTTTGCTGGGGTGAGGAATCAGGAGATGGGCTAACATGGTAGCAAGCCGACACTTAAGAGAGAAATTAAAGGGTGGTCAGACTCCAAACCGTGGTAAAGTAAATCAAGAGAGCACAGGACTGCATGAGCACATTGGAACAGAACACGACCCGAAAGGCAGCTGCCTGTGCTTTCTTGGCAGACACATGGGATAGTCTCCGTGCCCGTCCTGTCGTCCTGCCTGACTGGCGCTTGCCCCTGTGTCTTGTATCCGCGTGTCTGATTGAATTATGCGTGTTCTAGTGGCGCGGTGTGCTCCATCAAACGCAGCTTGGTAATCCTATTTTCTACAAGTGCCACCCCACTTGCGTACCGATGTTTTCTCTGATGCGCTATACTGACCCCTTAAAGCTACTCTAGACTATATCTCCCCCAGCAGTTTTCTAAACTGCTCTTGCATCCACTCTGTGCTTCTTCACCCACACTTTTCTGTTCTGTCCGCTGCTCCCGGTCCTTTCGAATTACCGAATAGACCACCATTCACTCTACTCCCTACCCTTTCCTTCTTCCTCTCTCACTCAACCCGGGGCTTTCCTTCCTTCCTCGTTCTTTCCCTTCCTTTTTTACTTGCAAGCCGAGCGGGATCTTAAAAAATAGAGCGTTCTTTGCAATCACACGAGCTAGACTAGACACTCGAACCGAGAAAGAAAGAGCAGGAGCTATAGAGACCAACCTAGTCAACTGAACTCAAAGTACATTTACGTAACAATGGACGTTGCATGGGAAAACTTTCTGGAGACGATTGCTGGGCTGCTGTCCAAGGCCCTCACGGACAAGGAGACAGAAAAGGTCATTGCTGGCTTTAACAACTTCCAGCAACGACTGCAGCGTCTGAGCAGGTATTGTACAGAAACCTTTTAAAAAAAATCGAGGGACGATCCGCAAGCACTTGCTTTTTTTTCTACCCAGTGAAGGGGTTGTGGGCGACTTGAAATGCTAAACGGCATTTCGTCCACCATTGCGATTTCGTGTAGCCACAATCTTCAACGATTGAACCTCGAGATCACGCACAGCGCAAAACCGGTCGACAAGTGCAAACACGAGGGTAAAACCTGTAGCCAGAATGTGACCAGGGGTTTCTTCAAGACCTGGGTGATCGCGTACGTCCTCAAGTACCTGATCGGAGTCTTGCCCGCGCTTCTGACGGGAAAGGTCTTCAAGAAGTAAGTATAGGCGCCTTTATTCATAGAACATATGGCATAGTCGCAGCGGTGGGGCCTTCTCGGTTTCAGACACAGATTATCACTTTTTGCTCCATCTGGGAGAATCATACTCTACTCGAGTCCAGATGCGTCTGTAAATCCCTGATTGCGATGATCGGTGCATACGGGAAGAATTTATCCCCAGGCACGATGTCGTTGACTCTAATTCCCCTTGCATGTCCTCCGATGTCATGTGGTGGATCTTGAGACGGAACGGATCGCAAGATGCCTCGGTCGCTTCCAGTTGTTTGATCATACCACGGCCATTTGTATTCCCGGAGAGACGGTTGCATTTTCTTTTTCCCGAGTGGAAAATGGGGCAAGCATTTGCGCTGTAGTCCTCTGGAAAGTGCCACTGTGTCAAACGCGAACCGAAAGAATGGATGGTGGACATGTGTTCGGGTCGGATTGGAGCAGACAACCCCAGTGTAGTGCCATTCATGCCATACAGGGCCGGCGCCGGGATCTGGGCGAAATATTTGAAATCTCTCCCCATCTCTGTCACATGTCAATGGGCTACTTGATGTACTCCGCAGATGTACAGATTCCCCTATTCCTTATTGACGCGTTCTTTTTTTTTTCTCACCTTTCCACCAATTGCACTCATGACATCTTGACGTATCATCGACTGGATCGCACGCGTCCCATCTATGGGTAAACATCTAATCTCAGCCCCGGCATCCTCAAGAAGGGCGGCGGAAGTGACACGGTCGGATTCGCGTTCTTCCTGTCCTCGTTCATCTCGGCCTACAAGGCCGTGCTTTGCACCATGCGCTACTATCGGCCAGACCACAAGGGCGATCGGCTCAACGCCTTTGTGGCAGGATCAGTTGCAGGACTGACCCTCCTTCTGGACAACAACAAGAGTCGCCGCACCGCGCTCACCCTCTATTTGTTCACGCGTTCCCTCCAATTTGGATCCAGCTACGCCATGAAGAAGTGGGCTGAGCAACGAGATGCCAAACGAGCCGTCAACCGCCAGGCACTCAGGAACAATGCCGACTACCCGGGACAGACGCAGAAACTTGTCACAAAGAATGGATGGGACGATGTCCTGGCCAAGGTGCTGTCAGCATCAGCAGCAACCATTCTCATGTCCCTCACGGCGTCTGTCAACCTCTACTCCTGTGTCATTGAGCCCGACGCCATGCCAAAATCGTACTGGAATTTTATCATGCAGCACTCTGGACTGCCCCAAAAGTTCGGACCCATGTTCCCATCACTTGTAGACACGTTCCGGTCGCAGTACCATATCCTCAAAGAGTTGCCAGGGGGAATGGAGTACATCGGTATCCCTGCCGGGATTTCGTCCAAGGATTTCGTGGCGGAGAATATTTCGCCTAACATCGCGACGTTGATCCCAAGTCATTTGCACCATGATTTCCAGCTGTGCGCGCTGCTGCATCCATTGACGCCCTGCACAGGACATGCGCTCGATGTCCTGACGGGCGAGTTTGGACGCGCTGTCAAGATGTATGGCACCCTCAACTTTGTAAGTCATCAAAGTCGCTACTGTAGCTCATATATGTATGCATTTTGTCAGATAGATAGTATCCGTCACTGAGATGCTGCTGTTGCCTATGATTAGATCGTGACGCTTGTCTTCCAGAACAAGAAGCTTGTCACCAACCCGAAGGAGGTCGCGTATCGCTATGTGAAGTCGACTCTACGATCATGCCTCTTCTTGACGGTCTATGTCCTTGGCGCCTTTTATACGCCTTGCCTACTTCGCAGGCTGCTCAAGAAGGAAACTCTTTTCATGTAAGCAACTTATACTTGTTATTGGGCACAGCACCGCCGTTGCTCGCGAGAGCATGAAATTGACTATTTTTCACCCCCTCTACAGTTATCTCTTCAACGGTATTCTTTCGGGACTGGCGGTTCTGATCGAGGCGCCCGGCCGTCAGATGGAATTGGCCCTCTATTGTCTCCCTCGCGCCTTAGAGACGGCATGGAAGTTGCTGCTGAAGCGCGGACTGGTCCGCAACATCCGCCATGGTGATATTGCACTCTTCAGCGCGTCGATGGGTGTTTTGATGACGCTGTACCAGAACGATCAAAGCGTGATCAACAAGCACTACCTCACGGTCTTGACCCGCATCTTTGGACGCAACTAGGAAAACATGTTATTTGAGCATAGAAAGAGAGAAAGGCAGCCCTACGCAGCGTGCCTCACCACCATGTGCAGACTAAAGCAATAAAACACTTTGTGTGCCGTGAAAGAAATGGCAGTCATTTGATAGTGGCGTCTCAATTCAGTCTATGACTTGGTTTGCCATCATCTTTCGCCATCACTCCCATTCCAAAGTCAACCACCACCATCACGGACACAAGAACAGGATCAACAGACATCATGTCGACCACAGCTACCCAGAACTGGAAGTTTGACTTTGCATCAGTAGACGCCTCAAAGTAAATACGACGACTGACTATCGCTCATCATTGCCAGTTACAACTTGTTGCACAGCTTTGGTGATGCGCGCGCCAACTCACATCTCCATCCTTAACATGCGATCTGACCTTTTACTCACCCATAATTTCTCGCTCGGGGTGCTTATCATTCACAGCACCAAACGCACCATTGCAGACCCTCCTGGATATGTCGGCCAAAAGGATATCGCCTCCAAAGGACAGGTGCGCACCCTTGAATTAATCCCAACGAACTTTTTACTAAAGTGTACGCCGCGATACCCTCAACCACTATCCACGCCATCGCTAACGCTGCGCACAATATATAATAGAGGGGAGCCAAGAACACGGAGATGGATAATGAACTGCTAAAAGCCAAGGTAACGCGGATCAGGGGATTAACGCTTTTCAGGAGTTGGGCAGATAACCTCATCGACAGCTATGGCATCACGACGACTAATATTCTCAATGCCTAATTCTTTACATGCTCACGGTTTTAGAAAGCATGGGATGTGGCATTGGCACCAGGAAAGCAGCTGCCTATGCAGGCGTTCATGCTGTGGATGAGCGGAAACAGTGTCCAGATTTTCTCCGTCGCCATCACGGCCATGCTCATGTTTTCACCCATCAAGGCACTCGTGAGCATGTCTCAAGGTAAGAATAAAGCCAGGAGACCATCGTTACTTGACCCCCTGGATTTGATCGTTTTCTCACCCAATTATTATTTCTGTTCCTCGACGCGGCTTCGCTGCCGCTTAGTTTTCGAGAGATACGAGACAGTGTCGCCAGTGAAGGTCTCATTCATGGAGAACAGGTTAGCGTTGCCAAAGTTGACGTTTGTGGCGATGCAAATCCTGACGATCCTGTTGGGCATGTGGAAGTTGAACTCGATGGGGCTGTTGCCAACCTCCCATTCAGACTGGTTGGCGTTCTTGGATCCTAAAACGCCTATCGAGTATGCTGCATAGAGATATGCATTCACAAGGAGAGAAAAGGAGGAGGAAGAGGAGGCCTGGGACAACTCAAAATTAGAACATGGAGAGTCGGGAACGACGATATACATGAACATGGCTTCGGAAATAAAATCAATGAGTCTAAAGCTTCGTTTTTACTGTTGAAACACTCTAAACTTTAGAGCGTATGTAAAAAGACGCGTTAGTCGTCAAGAGAACCGTAGTGGTGGATATGATGATTTGAAGACAAGAAGGAATATCCAGGACACCGTTTTAAGTAGCGCAACAAGTGTTATAAAGCCCCTTTTTATTTCTCTGATTATTCTCCTCTCGATAGTTCATTTCTGTAGTAAGCTCATAGATAAGCGCGTCCATTGCTTGCCAGTCCATGCCTTGTGGGTGTTCGAGAGTAGTCGACGGAGTCGGGTCTTGGTTTCTGCGGTTTGCGTTGACGATGACTTTTTTTTTTTTTTTTTTTTTTTTTTTTTTCTCTGCTACTCCGTTTCGACTAGAACGTGTTCGTATCATCACGTCGCCTCGACCTTCTCGAGTCGGTCCGACACAGACTTGCAGTTTGTGTCGCATTCCTAGTATTACATGGCATTCGCACCACATCGTTTTAACTTTATTACCCATGATAGCATAGAGTATTCTCATGTTCTTGGTCCTTCACACCGGATGTTCATGAGACTTACGTTTAAGTTGCGAAGAGCTGTTGTACTCACCACAAGTCGTTTCTTTGTCAGAAAAAGCTGTGATATCCCGACGTGTTTGAGTGGGGGTCCTTGAAAAAGCAAACTTTGTGCCTTTTGCACTATTTGCCGCATTTCGTCGCATGCCGTTGACATTTCTGCCAGGTGTCTCCAAGATTCACCAAAAGCCTCTTTGACGCTTGCCGTTAATAATGCTGTTAAGTTTCCCCGAAATACACGATCAGCCTCTTCAATGGTCAAGATTGGATCTTCAATATCCTTCCCAACATGGTGATAAAAGCCCACATAGCACCAGTTGAGGCAGTGGTTGCTGGAAAAGTAAGGGTGTAGGCGGATGGAGCCTTTATCCATGGGGAGAAGTGAAGTGAAATGAAGAAGTAAAGTGAAATGAAGAAGTGAAGTGAAGAAGTGAAGTGAAGTGAAAGGAAGAAACAATGTCTCACTTTCTACGATAAAAAGGTGTCCTTATTCAGGCAAAAGACTCCAAAACTCACACAAAACCCCTAACAAAAATCCCAAGTCTTGAAAACTCCCTTGTAACCCTTGAAGAGCCCTGAACCCCTCCCAAAGGATATGCGAGTACGATCAATGCTATAAAGAGGGACCAGAGGGACAAAAGGCTTTAAAAAAAACCCTCGAACCCCGAAGTGACAATCAATTTATCGCATGGCCTGCGTTAAGGGTTCTCACAGAATGCTGAAGCGGATAGTGTGTAAGCCACAGTCTGTTAGGGAAGGCTGACATCCGAGGGAGCGCCATGGGGTAGAGGGATAAGCTTTAAGCACCATATCGAGCAATGAATTATGGATATGAGCGGACTTTGGCGGTCGTACAAACCCTGCTGCTGTGAGTGGGGCACTACATCACATGACAAGCCGACATTTGAAGGCTATTGTCCTGCAACGTTTTGATCGATCGATTCTTCGCCGGACTGCGAAATAAAAATAAAGACTGGGGCCACAAAACAGAAACAGCTACAGCCCCCCACTCCCCCACTTCTTGTTCCGAAACCACACACTACCACAAAACCACACCACACCATCCTCATTGCTCCAAAACACAAAAACAAAAGCACTACTCAGCAGCTTGTACGAATTGTGCCTCTTTGACTGAATGAGCTCGAAATGAAGGCATAGAATGAGAGACTAACCCTATTATTGTATGCACCGATTGCATGGTATCAAATTGTTTTATTTTAGCCTAGCCTCCAAGTTCATACAACAACAGTATACCATGAACAGTGACCCACCAGAGGAAGCCAACGCCTTTTGGGCACAGAAGTCGGCCATTGAGCAGGTAAACCGCCCGCTTTTCACTTGCACCATGTTCTTTTTTTTTTTTTTTTGGGTTCACAAATGAAGAGGACGTTGAAGTTAAAAAGAAAAAAAAGGAGAGATGTTGGGGGAAGGAGGAAGCCAGAAATGGGGCCACAACCTTGTGTCATTGAAGGACGGTGATGCCCCCACCAAATCAGACATCGGGATCCGGCACAACCGGGGCTTCGAGAGGGACACACTCTCTGATTCGACATCTGCAATTCCATCAGGACCAGCGAGGCATTCTTGGCAAAGCACTGTCGACAAAAAAAAAAAAAAAAAACCTGATCAGTATTAGGCACAAAGGGACCTTATTCTATAAAAGGACGATTCGTGCTGGTTAGATGTCTCAGTAGGCGGACAGTGTAGAATGATCAGGACCACCGGATGCTATCTTCCGGATACAATCTGTGAACTTGGAAGACGCTATCAATTACAATGCAATGTGCAACGTACTCACGATTCCGCCCGAGATCCCGCCTCCTTTTATCAGATTAAAAGATATAACCCCTTGTTTACTGATTGCTTACAAAAACCCACCTCCTTTTCTATGAATGTAGCGCTATCAAGCCCTCCTCGACAGAGCGACGCCTCACACGACAGAGCGCTGGGCTTTCACGGGCGTAGTCTTGTTGATTTACTTCATCAGAGTATTGTATGCTCAGGGCTGGTACATCGTTACGTATGCCCTGGGTATCTATCTCTTGAATTTGTTCTTGGCATTTCTTCAACCCAAATTCGACCCCTCACTGGAGATGGATATGGCTGCGGATGCGGCCGAGGAAGGACCAACGCTGCCGATGAGGTCGGATGAGGAGTTCAGACCTTTCGTCCGGAGGCTACCAGAGTTCAAGTTTTGGTAAGTGCGGCTCAACAAAATGGTGTTATCCCAATGTAGAGGGCGAAGTACTTTTGGGAGCGATGGAGGTGAATGGCGAGAGGGACACCCTCCCCCCACGTTTTTGTCGTTTTCATCGTTTTGGTCGTCTTTCGAGGAAAGTGGATTTGAGAGCAGGATTACAGTGCTCTACCGGCCGCATGCATATGCTTGGATAGACCAGAAACTTTACGCACGGAACAACTTGCTTGGGCTTTTGTGTTTTGCAAGCGTCTAGATGAGGAACAACGTCGTCGAGGTGTAACTAGGGGTTATTCGATTTGATCTCTTTTTTGAGAGCACCCTCTATCGAGAAGGACACGACAGCAACAATTTTGTGGGGAATGGGGAGGGGAAGCAGGCGAGGATGTACACACGCAACAAAAAGACTGGCTTCCAAAACGATGGACAATGGCGAAGGCAACAAGGAAGCAGGATCGGATAACAATCCTTCAAGGCACTGAACATCCATGAATATGGTCTAACAATTGTCTTTCTTGGTTGGTCCATCTTTTTTTTTTTTTTTTTTTGTAGGCATTCTGCAACCCGGTCCATAGTCATCGCATTCGGTTGCACGTTGTTCAGGGTCTTTGACATCCCTGTCTTCTGGCCTATCCTCCTCATTTACTTCTGCATCCTCTTCACTATCACGATGAAGCGTCAGATCCGGCACATGGTCAAGTATCGCTATATTCCCTTTAACATCGGCAAGCGGTCGTATGGCAAGAGCAGCTTTAAGTAGTCGATAGAACAACATTGCACCGCCGAGGCACCTTAATAATATTTCCCGTCATAATTAAAACATGTATATTGAGTCGATGCAAATATTGATTGTTTTTTATTGTTGCAGCTGTGTCTTCCACCAGCATGTCTTTATTTTATTTTTTTTATTCCTGCATGGCTAAGCTGTCGGTTTCGTTGCCGTCGAGTCAAACGCAACGGGAGAGCATTGCTGGGGAGTGGGTTTCTTTTCTTTTCTTTTTTTTTTTATCTTTTTTTTTTCTTTCTTTCTTTTTTTATCTTTTTTTCTCTTCTTATCAACTTTATGCATCCTCGTTTCCATCGCCTTGCCAAAGTCCATATCGCTTTCCTGGCGTCGTCTGCCACAAACGGATCGTGCCGTCCTCCGATCCTGTAGCGTACAACTCTCCATCGGGACTGTAGCTGACGGTATGAACAGGGCCATGGTGTCCCTTGTAGACCTCAAGCTCACGGCCCGATTCAAAATCATAGATACGGACCCAGAGATCCGACGAGCCTCCAGCAACAAAGCGAGTGTGGTTGGGGTGGAGTGAGACCGCCGACACGTCGTACTCAGTCTTGATGTGCTTCCTTAACGTGTAACTGTTGCGAGGAATGAGGCATGGACGAAAGATCAGAATTAATGTTAGACATATGGAACAAGGTGATCTTTGATGAATGTCTATTTTTGATCCAGCCAGGCGCGTTCGGGGACAAAAATCCGTCAGAAATGGAAAATAAAACACATTACGTTTGAGCGTCCCAGAAGTAGACTGATTTTCCGGTGGTCGAGGTAATATACTGTCCGTCTGCTGACAGTTCCATTGATGCGATGGGTCCGTCCATCTTGCAGGAGTGCACCTGGTTGAATGTGCGAGGATCCCACACCCTAAGTGTTTTTTTTTAATTATGCGATCAGCAAAAGGCAATAACCCAAAGGAAGCGCGGGTGAGATACATGTCAGAAAAAGAAAGAAAAAAAGCTCCTAAAGTTACAATCAAAAGCGAACTGCAAACACGTTGTGAATTTGCTCTTTTTCATTACCTGATCTCCATGTCATCGCCTGAGCTTAGGATCATATTCCGTGCACCATCCCAAACCACATTCCTGATCATTTGAGTATGGCCGTCTGCAGAGAGCAAAGGTTGTCCTGCCAGATCCTCACGGTTCAGATCAAAGATCCTGAGCTTCTTCTCCATGCCTCCCGTAACAATACGGCTACCGTCGCCCGAGAAATCGCATCCACGAACAATGTGTTGGTGAGGGAACGAGTGGAGGATATCTCCCGTGTATGTGTCCCAAACCTTACTGTTCGTGCATCATGCACCACAAAAACAAAATATATGTAAACCAGGGGCGGATGGACAAGGTCAGTAGACTAGGTCAAGGTCCCCCGAAAAAAAAAAAAAGAACATAAACAAAAAGGAGTATTCCTCTTACGCTGTAAAGTCGGCAGACGCGGTAACGGCCTTTGTAACATCGGTGCTCATGCGTGCGCTCCAGACTGCACCCTTGTGTCCAATAAACGTCCCAATCCAGTCTCCAGTCTGTCCGTCTCTCAACATGGGGTTGCCATCTAGGGTTTTTCATTGAGCATCACATCACATGCATTAGACAACAGCAAGAACACGACTTTTTGCGCTCGCCAAAGTTCCACGTGGCCCATAGACAGGGCTAAGAACGTACCTTTGCAGGCGCTGATCATGTAGTAAGTGCCATCGGACATGACCCTCGAGAACTGGAGGTCAACGACTGGGCGCGTGTGGCCAGAGCAGGTCAGAGGAATGGCGCGTGGAGTTGATGCCATGGCCATAATATCGATGGTGGGAAGAGAGAGGTATTCGATGAAGGTAGAGCGTACAGTCTAGGGAGGACAGGGATGTGATGAACAGAGATGATGAGGCAATGAACTTAGCCGCGTGCGAGGGAGAGGGAGGAGAAGAGGGGGAACGAAAACAAAGATAGCGGGGGGGATGGTGCGTCTGTGTCTCGCTCGAGGCTGTACCACAACCACCACTGCCACTCCCTGCACCAATGGCTGGACTCGTTGCCTCCCAAGCCACTGCAGAGGGATGCGTATGACAGCTCTGGTTTTGTAGAAAGCATGCGTATTTATTTTTTGGGGGGGCGGGGGAGTCTATGATACATTGGGTAAAAGAAGAAAAAAGAATCCTAGAAACGTCTCTATCGTATGGAAGTTGGGCTCAAGAAAAAAAAAAACGTCTTTTTCTTTAATACCCTTGATGGCCTCTGGGCGCTTGGCCACCTCCACCATAATACCCTCCGTCGTGATGACCATAGTCATATCCCGCATAGTGGTTGGTCGGAACGCTCGCAGGGGGGTATGCCATCGAGTGGTCATTGTTGCCTTGGGGGTACGGCGACATGGAACGTCCAGCACTGCCTCCAATCACCGATAGTTCTGTCTCCTCGTACATGCCATAGTTTCCAGTATTGGCAGCCCCATATCTCTCTTGGACATAATGAGGATTGTAATAGTCCTGTGATCCTCCTCCAACCACGCTTCCTTCTTTGTGGGCTCCAAAGTATGCATCCTGAGATCCCTGTCGCGACAGATCGGCTCCTCTTCCAGAGTTGGGAGTTGATGGACCGTCTCCCAGCTCCATGTAGCCCTTTCGCGGGGTTGAGATGGGATCGGCGCTGCGATCGAAGCTCTCGGCCAGGGTGGCAGCCATTTCCTTATTCCGGCGTTGGCGATCTCTTCGGTTAAGGGTGCAGCGGAAGGCAATAATGGCGATACCAATGACAAAGACTAGTCCACCGATAGCGGCGCCTCCGATGACCAGACCCTGACTGCTGGTTCCATCCGGGCTCTGTGTAGCGGTAGCGGTAGAGTTGGTGGTCGTGGTCGGAAGCAAGGACGTGGTTGTGCTCCCGGACAAGGTGGTGCTCGTCATGATCGTGGTCATGACCGTTGACCTGGTGTCGGTTGTTGTGGAGGTCATGGTGGTGGTGGTGGTGCTGGCGATGGTGGTGGTGGTAGTGGTGGCGCTAGGTGTCACGGTCGTGGTAGCAGCGACCGTGGTAGTCGTATCCTATTACATCGCCAATAACCATGTACAAGAAATAGACCCGTTAGTCACCAATAGCGAAATCTTTTACGGAATAACGTTGTAGACAAGTCAAGAAGAAAACAACAGAAAGAAAAAAAAAAAGAGCTGGCTCTCGTCGATTATCCTTCTAGCCCTCGGATGTGTTTATGAGGCGGGTAAAAAAAATAATAGAGCGACCTATCTGGCGGTTAAACCTGAGCAGTTCATTGAGAGTTCGCACTTACGGTGGTGGTGGTCGTTGAAGGCAGGGTGACATTGAGATCCTGGCGCCTGTGCAGGGCCGTGACGTGCGGATTTGGCATCTGGACGTAAGCAGCGACGCCATCCATGGGCTGAGTGAGAGAGAAGACGGATGATCATGCCATGTTAGCTGTTATTAAAATTGTCATTTGTGAAACTGTTTTTGAGGGCACGGAAACATATGTTTCATTGATCGTGGTAAAACGTAAAACGTAATATTCGTATCATCCGTCGTATTATTTCAGCATTCTTCCGTGGAGGTGAGTAAGCAAGCACAGGGATAGATGTACATTGCATTGTTGAATAGAGCCTCCGCCCTTGACTTTTGTAGCGCGCAGGCGAGAGAGGGAGAGAGGGAGAGAGGAAGAGAGAAAGACAGGCAGGCAGGCGTGAAATGTACTTTATGGGCGAGGTACTTTTTTGAAGCGTGGAATCAGCGGTGTTCTGTTCCTGGATTCCGTTCCTGGATCCTAGTTTCTGGTTTGCTGTCCTTAAAAATGGACGCGCGTTATGTAAGACAAAGACTACTTACTGCTGCTAAAGAGGGTGGTGCCATAGTGAGCGCGAACAACAGCACAACCAGCGCCAGAATCATTTGGGGTTTGCTCGAGCGCCGTTGTCGGATCCAGCAGCCCCTGGCTTTTGGGGGAGTTGTCATTGTGGGTAGGGTAACGTCGAGTGTGAGACAGGACAGTGTAAA
>MU616857.1:19568-36470 GCA_025201705.1 Dissophora ornata | reverse complement strand
CCCCCCCTCTCTGAAATAATCATCTCTGTTCTCCTTAATCTCGCATGGGACGCGTCGAGCGGCTTTTTTTTTAATTGACACTGGGATCCATCACGTGCGATGCAGCATCACTCGCATACCATTCCGCACGAGCTAAACTGCAGACGGAACCTAGCCCCGTCATTTTCCTACTACGGAGACCATCAGAATTACCTTTCTGCACTGGAAGGCTGTGTTGGCGTGACATTAGTAGTGAGCGATACAGAATTAAATGTCCCTCTGCATGTTGCACAACGACTGCACCAGCGTGTGCGATGTCAAGAGAGAGATGGTTCTTGGACGGCAGTGCCTTTTCAAAGGAGCCGGGAATTGGCAGGGACAAGCCGCTGTTCTCAGCGAGCGATGGCCTGGCCCCCCCTTGGTTTTGTGTGGGCACGCTCCCCGTCTCCTGTGTGGTGGTCCTGGATTCTCTGTGCCTCCTGGTTTTTGAGGCGATGTTTTGGAGCGAGGAGGACACGGCGATGTGCGGAGAAAAGTGTTTGCTCACAGCGACGAGCTGTCTGTGCTCTCGCAGCTCATTTCGGTGAGGACATGAAAGATGAATAGCACTTGTAAACACAGACACGACACGAACCAAATTAGGTGTGGGTCGTACACAGTGCGTGTCTGTCTCTGGGCCGGGTCTCGCGGCCGTGGTGGTGCAGGTCCTCATCATCACTTCGTTTTCTTCATCCCTTCTCAGTGTCTTATTTTCTTATTTCCTCTCTTGTTCGTTCCATCAATCCATCATCCTCCCGATCCTCGCTTTGGTTCCTGCCACCACCACCCCATTCCACACACCCCTCCATCCTCAATATACCTTCTGAACCCATCCTCCAATACCCACCCCACATCATCATCTTCTAATCACATCACCACAATGGCCGCCAGTGAAGTCCGTAAGTGACCCCACCCATCTCACCATGCAGTCGACGCCTACGCGCACTTCATCATCTGCTTCCATCACTTGCACATGCTCCCTTGCGCACGTCTGCTAGATGATAAAAATGAGATCCTAATAAGGACCCGTGCTGTTCCAGATATATGTGCCTGCACTAACGATGCATTTCGCTTTCTTCTGCAATGACAATATTAGCCCTCCCAATGACCCCTCCCACATCCAAGGCAAGCTATTGATCTACTCCTTCCTGTCTCTATACCTTACCCATACTATTGCACTCCCCCTTGCTTGTTTATTTTTTTTTCTTTTTCCATCACATCCTCGGCAACCCCCTTGGGCCTTCCCATCTTTTTGCATTCAGCAGGTTTAGAAGGGAATGGGGGGGAAAGGTGATCAATTGCGTCCAGGACGCGATTGCCATCTAACTTTCAGGAGAAGTACGGGGGGACGATAAGGAGCAGGCTTTATGAGTCTCTTTGATCACGTTAAGGAGCCGCTTTTTACGAGTCTCCTTGAGCACATTAAGGCGCCTGCCTGTTGGAGAAAAGATTCAGACGATCTGTCAACTCTACGCCTGTGGAGTTTAGATGCACATTTATTCTTCCATCAAGATTCAAAGTGGAATGGGTGGATGGAACTCTTGAGATGATGATTCGCGACCATATCGTTCGGGACGGTAACACCGGTAGCACTCGGTATTAACGGCATCATTACATTTACCTCTTTGGGAATAAATAGCCAATGATGACCGGCACCCTTCGCAAGAAGTTGCAGGGATATGTTGGTTTCGCAAACCTTCCTAACCAGGTCCACCGCAAGTCTGTCAAGAAGGGTTTCAACTTCACCATCATGGTTGTTGGTAAGTCCCATTCCAATCCACACACCAAAAATGAAAAACAAAGATTGCCCTTTGAGCAAGTTAAAAACACACTGCTGCAAAAAAGCTATGAAGTTTCTCTGCTCTCGTATTGTTTTTTTCTGGTTTCTTATTGCTCGGGAGATGGGCTCGCATACCCCAATCCAGCGATATTAATAAACCATGCGTCGAGTGTGTTTTTGTGAGAGTGCATGGATCCGGAGTGGAATTAAGGCGCGAAACCAGGAACGGGATCACGAGCACCTTTCTTGTAATTAATCAGAAGCAAAATCCACACGGGAACGCGACACAGCGTCTTTTTGAAATTTCCATCCACCCCCTTTTTTTTTTTTCTTCAGCTTTCCCGAACGTCTTACTTACTGGCTCGTCCATAAATTGACATAAATAGGTGAATCCGGATTGGGCAAGTCGACTCTCGTCAACACCTTGTTCAATGCCCCCTTGTACCCTGCCAAGGAGCACGTCCCCCTCTCCGACGAGAGCCCCAAGACGGTCAACATTCAAGTCCTTAGCACTGATATCGAGGAGAACGGCGTCCGCCTGAAGCTCAACGTCGTTGATACCCCTGGCTTCGGTGACTTTATCAACAACGAGGAGAGGTATGAATCAACAATTATGCAGGAGCACGAGCAAGATGAGTGAAAGATAAAATTGTGACAATATTGACTTTTTCCATTTGTCCACATGTAGCTGGAACCCCATTTTGGAGACGATCGAGAGCCGATTCGATGCATATCTCGAGCAGGAGAACAGAGTCAACCGCAGCAAGATTACCGACACCCGCGTCAACGCTTGTTTGTACTTCATCGCCCCCACCG
The DNA here is from genome assembly GCA_025201705.1 of Dissophora ornata. Lineage (NCBI taxonomy): Eukaryota > Fungi > Mortierellomycota > Mortierellomycetes > Mortierellales > Mortierellaceae > Dissophora > Dissophora ornata. Next base: position 33,856 of record MU616857.1, on the reverse strand, counting down.
GCCACTCGCTCAAGCCTCTCGACATTGAGTTCATGAAGAGACTTCACAATAAGGTCAACTTGATCCCCGTCATTGCCAAGAGCGACACCATGACCAACGAGGAGATCACTTCCTTCAAGGAGAGAGTACGTTCATTTTTGCAGCATTCTGTTGGTCTCCTTTTTGTTCGTCCCCTTGGGAAATCATCTCTAAATCTCTAAATTTATGAAAAATAATTAGATCCTTCTGGATATTGCTCACCACAACATCAAGATCTACCACGCTCAGCATTACGATTCTGATGACATTGAGACCATCAACGAGACCAAGGATGTCATGGTAAGAAAGTCGCTCCACACACCCTGAAGACGCATTCGAATTCCAAAACCCTTGTCAGTTTTAGAAACTAACGCTGTGTGTCTGTCTGCATCTCTTATAGAGCAAGATCCCTTTTGCTGTTGTTGGATCTGACAGACTCGTCGAGGCCGCTGATGGTCGCCAGGTCCGCGGCAGAAAGTACCCTTGGGGTATCATTGAGGTCGACAACGAGGACCACTGCGACTTTGTGAAACTGCGCCAGATGTTGGTTCGCACACACATGGAGGAGCTCAAGGAGTTCACGAACGACATCCATTACGAGAACTACCGCACAGAGAAGTTGGTTGCTATGGGTTACCAGCAAGACAACACTGTGTTCAGAGAGGTCGATCCCTTGGCTAAGCTTGAGGAGGAGCGTGCGTTGCATGAGGCCAAGCTCGTGAAGATGGAGCAGGACATGAAGCATGTCTTCCAGCAGAAGGTCCAGGAGAAGGAAGCCAAGTTGACGCAGTCTGAGGCTGAGCTGTACGCCAAGCACAAGGAGATGAAGGACGCACTTGAGAAGCAGCGTCTGGATCTGGAGGAGAAGAAGAGGAGGATCGAGCAGGGCCGTCCCCTCACGCCAGAGAAGACCAAGAAGAAGGGATTCGGATTCGCCAACAAGTAAAAAAAAAAAAAATTATGAAAGAAGCGACTTGAAGTCATGGTTGACTTGTCAAGAACCATCGTCGAACGTATACTTCATTTTTTTTTTCTACTTTTCTGTTCTGTGGTTGAGTCTCGAGGGTCTCTGGGAGATAAGCGAGAATGCCTCAGCTCAGGAGATAATGGAGAATAGGTATCTACGATATAATATGAGTAGTCCCCCACCGTTTATTACAATAATAATAGAAAATTCATAAGCATTTCGTGTTTCTGAGATTCACGCAACGTTATTTTGAAAAAAGTTTGTGTGTTTCTTTTCGGCCCTGCCGTTATTTTATTGTCGTTTATGAACAATGAATCCCTCTGATTCAGATATTCTTTTTTTTTTATGTACAAAATGTTTCTTTTCTGGATGGTGATTTTAGACATCGTCAATCCCCCATCTGCCGAGGTAGTCGCCAACGACAATGGGGAGACCTCCACGGAACCCACCAAGCTGTCTACGGTACAGTCGGTGCCTAGGAGCGGCGGTGGAAGTAGCGCTCTTCACAACAGTGAAAGACGCAGCAGCAGAGGCCTCGGCATCATCATGGCAAGGCTCGTCATCGGCAGCTACTTGATTGATCACTGGGGCAGGGATATCAGTCACATCGTCGCTTGGCTCCTCCTCCTCAGCAGTTGCTTCTCTAGCGACTAAAGTAGGAGCTTCAGCAGTAACATCCTCGGTGCTTGGATCCTCAGTGTCCACTGCTCTTTTAACAAGGGCAGCTGAGGCTTCGGTGTTCTCATCGTATGAATCCTCAGTGGTGATGATTGATCTTATAGCAATGGAGGCAGAGGCAGAGGTGTTATCGTGTTGTGAATCCTCGGTATCGGCGGTTGCTCTTTTAACAATTTTAATAATTTTAACAATGGGATCCTCGCCATAAGTAGTAGCAGTAGTAGATCGTTTCTCGACTCTGGCGACGATAACTGCAATGGAAGGAGTATTCTCGTTGTAGAGTGGTAGATCCTCGGCAGCAGCAAGGGCATGAGGAGGAGGAGACTGATTTTCAACGACAGGAACAGGGGCTGCATGGACTACTTGAACACTCAAGAGTGCGACGGCTAGCACGAGTGCGAAGAGGAAAATGACAGCGGGTCTTGAGATTTGGCGGGGAGTTGTATGGGCCATTTTTTTATGTTTTTGATTTTGGGGGTAGGTGGGGTGAAATGGAGTGGAGTGGAATTTTTGAGATTGGCTTTGATAGCAAGCTTGCGTAGCGCAAATTGAGTGGGAGTTGAGGGCTGCTTGATGAAAAAAAAGTGGACGAGGGGGGGGAGGATTTACGTTTATATATGCATCTTTGTGTATTTCAGGAAGAATACAACAAAAACGCCCAATTCCCGGGACCTTGAGGAAATATACATGACCCATGGGAACACGAACCTTGGTGAGATTTTTTTCATATTTCGTGTTTCGTATGTTCGTATGTAATAAACATCCCCCCCAACTCCAATCCCAATCCCAATCCCTCGGCTCTCTTATTATCAACATGATCATGTATTTATCGTCGTATCTGATTATGTCTTTCATTATTACAGAGCAAAAAAAAAAAAGGACTTGTGCACAAATTTCGACTACCCGGACTTCAACACATCCGTTCTTTGATGTACCTCTTTCATTTACCCGTTCGAAACGCGTCCTAGCGGCGGTACATACCATGCATGCTGTTTCATAGTACATAAAAAGAGAGCTATATAAGCCATGCTACCTTCTCAATAACAAAAACTATCCTCTATCAAATACAGCCTCGTACACCTGTCTTCATTATTACTTTTTCGGAGGACGCGTTCGGCGTCGTTCCCGGTGACGAGGGGACCAACAAAGAAAATGATATGGGACTTAGGTGAAGTATGGGAGGGGGGGCAATAGGTTGTACTCGACGGAAAATGTAGAGAACATGTACAACAAGTCGTGTTAATATTGCATTTGAACTCTCGTAGCATGTTGCTATCAAAAAAGAACAGTGTATCTTTTTTTCATTTTTTTTTTTTGTTGGCGTCGTCAACAGTTGAATTCCTCCAACCGCTTAAATCAAGCATATAGTAATTCTGGCATCCACTCCTAATCCTGATCCATGGAAAAACATTAGGCGCTGCTCCTGTACCAACTCGGGAACCCAGGCCTTTTTTTTTTTTTTTTTTTTTTCGAGATTCAGGTCACGTGCACCAGATAAACTGCACGTGACGAATTTATTGAATTTGAATTCATATATGGCAGGAAATCCTTCAGTTCATATCAAGGGGATCTAGCTCAAATGGTAGAGCGCTCGCTTAGCATGCGAGAGGCACTGGGATCGATGCCCAGGTTCTCCAATTATTTTTTAACCATTCCTTTTTGAATCCTTTGAGTTTGGGTTTGTGAAGCAAATTGGTCTGTGTCACAATGTCCGTCGTACGATTCCCTGAAAGCCGCGCTGGATGAACAAGTGCCCAGCTAGGGCAGGAAAGGCTACGAATGCGACGGTACTGCATCAACTGCGGTTGTATAAATAATATATTTTTTGCTTTCGCGTGAAGACGAGTTGGATGAAGCGGAATTCAAAAACTCAACACGCCTAAATACCCTTCCCTTGTAAGTAGCGGCCGATGCCGATGAAAACGCGCGATGGAGCGCGTGGAAAAGACTTTTTTTTTTTACTAGGAATGAACTTAGGAATATATGACGCGATATGGTGTGATATGGCGAGCCGTTTTTTTCCGTTTCCGTTTCAACCCTTCCCAGTGCGGCCCTGTAGAATAGATTTTTTTGTGTTATCCTGACCAGTCCGTTTGACCACGTTTTACCGTTTCTTGAGCAACTGATCTTTTGACAAGAGTCGCTCGAACAAGATTTTCATTCGTCCTTTGAACATAGACAACCCCCGCCTATTGAGAATTGCTTCGGTGTTGCGACCGGGTGCTGATGGTATGTTGGGCGCTGCGGCGAATTCATGTGCTTGTTAATAGCGCCATTTAATTTGCGTTGGGGGTTGGGGTTGGTGGTGAAGAAACTGTTAGCTGCTGGGCATCTCTGTGATGCTGCAACACTCTTGCTTCAAGAGATGGGCTCTTTACCTGCAATCCGCGCGATCTGCACAAAGCAGTTCCTTGTCCGACATGTTGAGAGGGCGTGTGAAATGTGTTTTGCAGCTCTCTTTGTACGCCCGAAAGTGGCATGATCACGTGCATATAATTCTTTTCTAAGTCATTTGTTTTTCTCCTTTGCTTTTTTTTTTTATATACGGTTTCTATGGTATATAACGCCTCTTTCGCCGTCTTTGTTTTATTGTTTTTTTTCATGTGAATTATGTACAAATATATCAGGGGAAAAAACCGGCTAGCATAGAAAATTGAGTAGTTTTTCTGCGGTGCGGCGGCTTCCACTTTTTGTTATTTTTTACGCCGTCTTGGTGGCCACTGCAATGGCCTGATCAAAGTCCGCCTTGATGTCGTCGATATGTTCCAGACCAACAGAGACTCTGTAAGATAGAACACAGCATTGGAAAGAAAAGAAAATTCATGCAAGGAGTGAAAGAAAAAAAGGGTTAGTGCGACCCAAGAAAGTACGCAGAAATCAGAAAGTAGTAGAGATTCATTAGAATGCAGGTCAGAAGCGAGCGAGAGCACTGAATGCAAACATCACTTGCCTGATGAGATCCTTTGTGACACCGGCCGAGAGCTGCTCTTCGTCCGACAACTGCTGATGAGTCGTCGAAGCTGGGGAAATAACCAGAGTCTTGGCATCTCCAACGTTGGCCAGATGCGATGCCAACTTGACAGAGTCGACAAATAGGCTGCCAGCCTCAGCTCCACCCTTGATACCGAACGAAAGCACAGCTCCGAATCCGTGATGGAGAACTTTCTTGGCATGGTTGTGCGAGGGGTGAGAAGCCAGGCCAGGGTACGAGACCCATGTGACACTAGGGTGGTTCTCGAGGTACAATGCCAAAGCCAGGGCATTGTCAACAGAGCGCTGGACGCGAAGGGAGAGGGTTTCCAATCCTGAAAGTAAAAGGAGAAAACGATAGAAGACAGAAAACAGAACACAAAGATCAATAAACAAACCACATCCTCTATACACACTGCATTGCATTTTTTTTCCCCTTCATTTCTTACCTTGCAAGAGCAAGAAGCTGGCAAAGGGGTTAGGTGAGGCGCCCAAATCTCTCAATCCCTCAACACGAGTCTTAATCGCATACGAGATCGCTCCGAAAGTCTCCCAATACTTCAATCCATGATAACCTTCAGAGGGCTCTGTGAAATCCGGGAACCGTCCGTTGGCCCAGTTGAACTTGCCACTATCGACAATGACTCCTCCGACAGTGGTACCGTGTCCACCAATCCACTTCGTAGCCGAGTGAACAATGATATCCGCGCCATGCTCGAAAGGACGGATCAAGTAACCACCTGCTCCGAACGTGTTGTCCACGATCAATGGGACGCCGTGTTCATGAATCGCCTTTGCAATGGCTGCAATATCAGCCACAACGTACTTGGGATTCGAGATTGATTCAATAAAGACACCCTTGGTACGTTCGTCAATCAGTTTCGCGAAAGCCTCGGGCTCGTCTGAATCTGTGAACTTGACGTTGATGCCGAAACGTGGGAGGAGGACCTTGAATTGGTTGTAGGTGCCGCCGTACAGGTGGGAGGAGGCAATAATGTTGTCACCAGCCTGGGCCAAAGTGGAGATGGCGAGGAACTGAGCGGCTTGACCGGATGATGTCGCGACAGCAGCAGCACCGCCCTCGAGAGCTGCGATACGCTTTTCAAAAACGTCAGTCGTAGGGTTTCCGATTCTGTTTTGACACGTAAAGAAAAAAATAATCTATTGAGTTTTGTGTTTTCTGCTCCAATGACACATTGACGAGCAAGCAATGTGACCCGAGGGAAAAAAAAAATTACCTGGAGTAGATGTTTCCGAACTGCTTTAGGCCAAAGAGCTTGGCTCCGTGTTCCGAGTTGTCGAAAACAAACGATGACGAGGCATAGATAGGAACAGCTCGAGCGTTTGTGTTCGAATCTACAATTTGTATCATTAGTAAACATACACGAAATAGCGAATGCTGGTAAGTTCACGGCTTTTGAAAAGAGGGAGGGCGGGTGAAAAATCGTGTTCTGTCGATGATGGCTTTACCAGGAACCTGGCCAGCGTGGACCTGGAGGGTGTCAAAGTGGGGCTTGCGGTCAGTGTTTGCCATGGCTGTTGAATCAAGGATGTGTATGTGGGATAGTGTTAAAGGAGCCGCGTGATGGGGAAGTAAGAGAAAAGTCAAAAAGCGAGGACCGGGCCTCCTTTTATAAAGACACAGTAATATGGCCCACGGACGAAGAAATCGTGAAAGTAAGCAATTGCTAGACAGAAATTGATTAGGGTTGTTCATGCAAAGACAAGAGAATGCGTGCTTCCGACCCTAGAGTTCTAAAAAATGTCCCTTGTTGCGCCATCGCCGGTCCTTCTTGTTCGTGTACCCCTGGCTATCCATCAGCTAAACTCAGAAGGGCTCACGTGGCACCGCCCTCGCATTGCTGAATTGGACCAGACCTCCATCTCTTTTTCTGCCCTTAGGGTTGTTAGAATATGTGGACATCGCCGACTGTTGTGTAGCCGCGAAAGTACGCGGCGCACAAAAGAATCAGTCATAGAAAGTGCCTTTTTTGGCGCAAGAAATGGCGCGATCGCCAGCTTTTCCCCGCCATCCAGCCATCCAACACAAACAAATAAGCAGCCGAGAATACAATTGTATAGCTTTGACGAAACAACCGCCTGCCCAATTCCGAAAGAAAAACGCGCAAACAAGTTCGAAGCACCCGCATCTCTTTTTTTTTTTTTGTGTCAAGCCGAACATGTCCTGTCCTCCATGGGGCCACCTGGGCGTAACCCAAATGTTTTTTCTTTGCAGTAGGAATTTTTGCTCTCACCTTTCTTCCATCCCTCACCCTCTCGTTTCTCATACCGAAAAGTCACTCTCCTGCCATCAACAAGAGTCGGCATGTTGGTCTTTGGGTGAAAACTCGATTATTATTTATGATAAATATTGTACAACTGCGACTTAACAAACTGCCTTTTTTTTCTTCTGTGTGTGGATATACAAATGCAATACAACGGAGTCGACATGGCTGTGCGCTATCCATTTCAGTCCCGGGTATCTTTTGCTCCCTCTAACGCCCTCCTTATGACAGGATCCATCCCATCTCCATTTTAACAGACCGACCACGCTTCGTCGTTAACGGAACAGTCCTTGAAATCGGCTTCTCAATCATGTCCCAAGCATCTACGTTGGGTTCGTTGTATTTGCACTCAATCTGGATTGGCTCATCCCCGTCCCGTCCGACCTGGAGTCCGGCCAACCCTGGCAAGCGGATTGGGGGCAGTTCCGTGACCGGCGATGAGATGTCCATTTTCATGGAGGAGGAATATGAGAATGAACCCAACTTTGTCGCCGAGAGGGCAGGTAAAATGGAGGGGGAAGGAGAAGAAAATGTTGATTGCCAGCCAGAGGTCTTGACCTGGGGCGGTGTAAAGGACGATTGAATTGTGGATGACGTGGCAAGAGGTCCTTCCTTGGGGCTATATCTCGGAGAGTGCGAGGGCGAGTAGGCAATACGAGGCGCCTCTTCAGTTTCAACAGCTGTGGTCCGAGACGACGATGAGGACGACGATGAGGAGGACGATGAGGACGATGATGAAATGGACGGCTTCTCATAGCCACCGTGGCTCACATTCGAGTACGGACAGGACCCCAATGCCTGACCCTGCAGAGCAGCAATCTGGCAGCAACATTGAGCCGATGGCGGTGGCTGTGCGTGACTTGTACTGGTGGGGCTACCATGGCTGTGACTGTAGGAGCCAGAATGTGGGGATAGCTGACAGTGCGACGGGCGGGCATAGGGCGTAGCTGGGTTGTAACCAGAATGCCCGTGTTTGCGTGGGCGTGAGTACGACCGATCTGGGCGGGAGAAGGAGCTGGGCATTCGTTGAGCAAGCGCATATTCCAGTTCCGTCTCGTAGTCAATGCTGCGGCCTTCACGACGCGGCTCTTGTGAAATTTCCATCTCCTTCGCCTTCAAATACGCTGCCAAGCCAAACGTCTCGGCCATGTCTTGTTCGTGGACGGTCTGTTTATGCTTGCCTATTGCCTGTGCTTGCCAAATAGGAGTGCTGGCATGATCATCTGGTCTCGAGGACATGGTCGCATTGAAGCCAGTGGCGGATGGGTTTGAATCAGAGAGCTGGACCCTGTCTACATGGTCGCTAATAGCTCTCATATCCATGTGGATGTTTTCGAGTTCTGAGTTGCCACTGTAGTGATCTCCCTTTGAGATCTTGGATGATGGCCTTTTACGATGGACTTTGTAAACTCGAGCACGCTCCGTGGCCGCACTTCTATTAGCGGCGCTCAACATGGCGACGTCCGATTCATTTTCTGTCGAGCCACAAGGGCTTCCGCAGGCGCTGGGATTGGGACAGTCATACTTGTTCCCAGCAGAGGGGCTGGAGGATGATGAAGGGGACATGGCGCCGTAGTCGCCGTTGCTGCTGAGGCTGCTGCGGACTATAGAGATTGAAGGCGAGGCTATTGAATAAGAGGTCGAAGTTGTTATCGCAGGGGCGGGAGTAGGGATAACAGGCGTAGCGGTCGAGGTTATGAAGCCAGCGCCATCTTTGCGGATCTTCGGGTGGTTGAGGTGGCGTTGGAACTGGCGAATATCGAGCTGAACCGATGCCAGTTCGCGGTAGGAGCATTCGACTGAGTGCTTCTCGCATCGGGAACAAGGTTCTTTGCGGTCGCATTTGACCTTCTTGGCCCTGCAGCGCAGGCAGGATGAGTAGACCTTGAGTCGTTTGAGGTCATAGGATACGCCGGGCATACTGGCCAGAGCTGTGGGATCCAGCTGGGCAATGTCGTTGGGTGTTGGCAACTGAAGAGTCGATGTCGCCATTAGAGAAGGGGGGGGTGGATGTGCGTTGGTGTGAAAGATGAAAGAGACAGACGGATTGGGTGGTGGGATGAAGTAATGAGCGGCTGTTTTGTTGTTGCGGGTTTCTCTTGCTTGAAATGGAAACAAGGGCCGAGATTGCCACTTGAAATAGAGGCAGGAGCCGTAAAGAGATGTATGCGGCGGGAAGCGTATGTGAGAAGGGGTGTTTGTGTGTTTGTGTGTTTGTGTGTGGGGCAAGGAGGAAATGAGTAGGTGCGGGTGTGCACCAGGAGTGGCGATGGCGGACAGGAAAGAGGCGATGGAGAAGAGAAGACCGATGGAGTTGCGAAGTTGCAAGAGTTTGCGGCGGGGGCGTTTTTATTCAAAAATGGCAAAGCGAAGGGACGGAGTCCGCTGACCCAAAATAGCAGCGAAAGAGAGAGACGAGAAAGACGAGACAAACGAAGAAAAAATCTGATAACACGCACTGTGCACGCGAGAAAAGCCACTTGTGGGAAGAGCAACGGACGGTTCCTGTGTGCAAATACGTGCATCCCATGCAACGTACTGTACTTTCGCTGGCTAAACAACGCCAAACAAAGGAACAGAGCCCAATTGGAGTCGGAAGCCTCACACTTCAATTGCGGGGTCAAGCTGGACACAGCTGCAGCGCAACCACAATTCTACAACCACAGGTATACAGTACACGCCCGCAATGCAATTACGAGATAATACATGAGGCGAGGAAGTGAAAGAAAGAGAGAGACAGCGTGAGTATTGTTCCGTGCCATGCGTCTAGCCACGGAGATAATGCTCCGGGAAGAATGTCCGAGACGCGGCTGAGCTCAAATCTCTCACTATTCTATCTCTCCATGTATACTTCGTGAGCAAATCCCGAGTTTCTATCTATCATGCTATTTATTACATATAGCTCATTCAGGAATAACCATTATGTAGAACAAGACGGAACTTTGCACGTGGTTCATCGTCTATCGACAAATGTAGCCTTTGATCCATCTTCCTTCCGATTTCCACGCAAGGCGCCTTTGGAGACTACAGTAGACTACACCATACTGGACGGAAGGCAGCCCAGTTTTTTTTCTGGCTCGGGGTTGCCTCTTCTTGTTGTCATGCCGGAAACTCAAAAAACCCAGGCTTATGAAAAATGTACAAGATTGAGCTTATCTGATCCGTACTGTCTTTAGTTTGATCAGGCGCTCCATTAATTACCGTAATATAAGATACCAATAGCTGCAAGCTTAACAGACAAAGAGAATGATGGCGATGCTGGTCAAATATGAGACAAGGAGCAAAGAAAAGAGGCGTCTATTACTACTGTTGCTATAGGCAATTAGCAAAAAAAAAAAAAAAAAAAAAATCCATTGTTGTCATAGTGGAATGAAGAGAGGGCAATCAGCGCTCTGATTGGAGTGCTTATCAGATTTTCCTTTTTTTGATGCACTTTGTGTCCCGTTGGGAAAAAGGTACATGTATACAACAAACAACCCCTGGAAAAATATTCACAGTAGAAAGAGTACATCCTATGGACAAGGATGAATTTCGGCTGACTCGTAGGCTAGGCTGCCATCCCTCCAAAAAGGCTTCGCCTCTCGCCGTGTCGCTTGCCCTCAGACTCAATGACTCACAGCTCAAAGTCAATACACACTCTACAGCCGGACTTGGGAGATCCTCCACGCCGGAAAACGCGCAAGGACAAGTGCCTTTCTTTGCTCGGAGCTCAATGACTGAAGGTACACTAAGTGCCCAGTAGGCGCCCGCATTCACGCTATGCGCGTACTTCAAGGGAGAGTACCATAATTCTTATATTCCTCCAGGGCTCTCTTGCAGCAGACGAATATATTTTGAAATGTCTGTTGCCGCCCTCATTAATAAACCTTTGTTTCCGAGGCATTATGCACGTCTTCTTATTTTATTGTTCTTTACAATTTTTATCTTCGGGCTACTACGTGACTACGTGGAGTTCATCGAAGGTTGGACGCAGACTCACAGACTGATATATCGTTGTAGACTGGCATTTATTACCAAAAAATTGTTTCCGAGAAAAAGTACTCTTCTACTCAGACTCTACTACCCAGTATGTACAACGAACAAGTTATCCGACGGAGTTCGCGTCAAAATATTTGTTTTCGACTTTCAACCTTCATAAGCTTCTCAATGAGCCCAGCCGCGTTTCATGATGTGCGGCAAATACGCTAACTGCAGGGACCTGACTCGGGATTGATATACTCCTTTCAGGTCTGCTAGTTGACGGCAAAATGCCTCACACGTCAACCGCTGACAGCGCAACACGAAACATATAGCTCTTCAATTGCATACCGAGTATTTGACCGTCAGAAATGGCAATAAAAAAGAAATTGCTTGGATTTACCCGTGGGCGCAAGGATTCCGGGTTAATATCAAAAGCTGTTACTGAATGTCCACTAATCGATAAGACCCATACGGCTGTGGTCTTTAAACGCGAGGAGGAAGTAGAAACTAGAAAGGGCCTTAAAAACTACAGTTGTCTGACTTTGTAGACTCCCACCGACCCTACTAACGCGTGCTGTACGGCATGCATCTACGATGGATTTTTTGTTTTGAAGAGATGTACTACTGTAGGCTCCCCCTCTTGGACAACATCAAAAGAGTCTTACATCGCCTTTGAAGTGAGGATTTGGATCTTCAGTCTTACTCTCGCATATCCTGTAGATATGATTGGTGGTCTATAGTACAAGAAAAGACAGAGGAGTATTCTTTGTCGCCAGAGGAGTATTGTTTATACCTCGTATATCTTAAAGATGGGTCCAGTGGGGGTGCCAATGTTTGAAAGTGCTGCAACCATCAACTGTCGGCACATATGGTGTTAACTAGGATGAAGGGCGACCAAGAGCAGTAGAGCACCCTCCTTTGTATTGCATATATACTCATAGCGCCATATCCATGCTAGGCTGGGTGAACAAGATGCTTGATAGCTGTACTCCGTTCTCTAGCGCCACTGTACTTTTCCCTCTCACCATCCTTTGTACGTCTGTTCTTTACCATTCTCATCCACTGGTGTCAATTCCGCAAGTCCAACCTTCTCCGCGGCAACCAACACCGTTCCAGAGACAAGAAAAGGGTTCTTGAGTCGAACAGCCTGTCGCTGGTTGAAGGAGAAAAAGAAAGAGTTCTCTCATTTTCCATAGTACTACAAACTATTGGACTTACCAATAAATTGCCCTACTTTCCATTACCGTGACCATGCTCCGTTGACCTCGAAACTAAGCTGCTTCTTTCATCCGTTCATCCTTTGAACCTTTCCGCTAACTCTTTGTCCTCGATATTCATGAATAACGCAGTCGCAGCTTTGTCTGTACTCTTGCTTTTTTTACTTGACAATCAGGTGATCATTTGGTCCTTTATGCTCATTTCTAGTAGGGCGTATCAATTGATGTTTTTCAATCGACATGAGAAGGACTGGTCTTGTTTACGTCAGATAGACCATCAGCCGTTTCCACTAACGTTTCACCACAGAAACTCCGGCGACGTATGTATCTCCTCTCTCGTCTACAAGAGGCAATTACGAATGAATTGTGAACACGGTATGAAGGTACTGGAAATCCTCAGATTTTGGCCTTCATCTCCTGGTTAGCACCTCTTCGAGTTTTTTCCAGCTGCAAAATAGGAGCCGACGGTGGGCGTGCGCATCAAGGCGGTTGCTCGCATATCCTGGCAGTGACATGAGAGTGGGAGTGGTGCATCTACTCATTTTGGTTCATCAGGATGGTATTGCATACCATTCAGCAATATGCATCTTCTGTGTTTGTTTTGTCCGATGAAAATACATACTGAAGCTGGCGACAACTCTTAATATTTCCCCTGAAATCGGGGCCAGCTATTGTGCCATGTTCTTGCAAGGCATGGTAGAGCTTACTGGCAGGCAAAGGAGAGTTTTGCAGCAGCTTGAGTCAATGAATTGGTTTTCTTGGTAACTAAATAAAATTTTGAAAAAAAAAAAAAAAAAAATCCGCCAAACGGAAATGCCGCACATGCGCGTCAAGCTGGCTGTTCGTCTAGATGGTTGTGCGTCCAAAGGCATTCACAGGTTTTATGACGGTACGCGAATTCGTGATAGCTACGCGTGTGTTTCCTTGGCAAATCCCTTCACAGTCTGTACTGTGCAGCGGCATTGAGAGCCCATGAAATTCTATGGAATTATCCACGGCGCAGACATGAAAAAGATCTGCAGATGGTTTACTGCGGGATGTCGTTGTCATCAATTGCGTCAATTGTCATAGCAAGGGCTTTCAGTTCCCTATCTAAAACAAGCCCTATGCAATGGAAGACGGATATTGAAATTCTTTCCACGTTGGCGTACGTTGATCCTGTTGGTCACGTAGACATTTCAATAGAAACCCGAGGAAAAGCGGTACTTGTATAAATAAACGGGTGGTAGAAAGGATATCCAATGGATGCATCATGAGGACAGAGAGGGCTGGGATGATGTGATTAGCCATGAGCCAGTTCCGTCTTGCAGATCTCAGGCCACTTTCACAACATCATTATAGAAGTGCATTAGTAAGTAAAATTCTCGTTTTCAAGTGCTAAGGAATTGATCCTGCTTTGAAATCAGAGCTTCCCATGTACGAATCTGTGTCGAAATAGAGGAATAGAGGAGAGCGTGATGAGGGCGACTGTGCAAAGGATAGAGACACGGGTGTTTGGAAAGAGTTGAGCATAGATTATAGACGATAACAATCATTCAACAGTCGTACCCAAAAATAAAAAATGCTTGTCGTGCCCCCAACTCTAATCACTTTTTTTCCAACACAGTTCTGGGAAGGGTCCCTGTGGTTCGTTTTAAACCTCGACGCTTATTAATTGATAGTGTTCCGCCTGCGCAGTTAGACCTGTAAACCTTATTAAGAATTCGGAGACATACCAAGGACAACTGGCACGAACATTGTATAAAAGGAGCACCCTTTCATCTTCTGTTTCGTCGTCATCATCTATTCTTTAGCTCTTTTCTTCATCATTTATCTCTTGCCTCTATATCTGTAATACTACTTCCATTCACATATCTACACTTGCCTATCATAATACCCACTCCTGCGTTTCTTTTCAAGTCCACAATTTCTTTTGTATCGCCAAAATCCCGAATTACCATCACTGACAATTATGGTAGATACCGACGCGTCTACAATCACTTCCAAAGTCACACCCATTGGCATGGATTCTCAAGCATCGGAGAAGCCAGCGCTGCCATGGTACCAAAGACTAGACCAGACAAAAGGTCTACTACTTTTCGTGATTTGTATGGCTCAAATGCTGGACATTATTAATGTCGCATCTGTCACCATCGCTCTCCCTTCCATCCTTCGAGATGTTCACTACGAACAAAATCAACTACAATGGTAACG
>MU616857.1:0-12477 GCA_025201705.1 Dissophora ornata | reverse complement strand
CGCTCCCAATATGAGTTACTGGCATTTCGCGTTCCCGGCACTCATTGTCAACTGTATTGGACTTTCACCTACGTGGATGTGCTGTCAAGTCAATGTCGTCGCTGATGCCAAAGACGAAGACCAAGGTGTTGTCGGAGCCGTCTTTAACGTTGCGGTACAACTCGGTGGACCTGTTGGACTGGCCATTGCTACGATCTTGTCTCAGTCTTATGAAGGCCTTGGCGGCACCCCTGAGGCGCTGATGAGTGGCTACAAAGCCGCATTTTACGCGTTCAGTGTGTTCGGCGGCGTCGGCTTGGTGATGGTTGCAATTTTGGCCTCGAACCGCGACCCGATCGAGTTCGGCGGAGTGGCACCAGAGGCGATGGAGGAGGATCAAGAAAAGGGCTCGCCTGCAGTCAAGAGCAGCGATGTCTCAGTATTGGAGGGCGAAGTTGTGGAGACAAAAGCTGAAATCCAAAATCCTTCCTCTATTTCCATTGCGCAGACGCTTTCAGCTTAGAAAAAGCATCTTTGTTCTTTATTTCTCTTTTTGTAAAATATGTATAATGTGGAAAGCATTGATAGCATAGATAATAAATGCATATTACTCATCTGGCACATCCCAATTCCTTGATGTTTGTCAGGGTAAAAGAAGGGCGTAAGTTCTTACGTTCCAGCTGTGATCTATTGATGGAGTTGGTGTTTGCGTCGAACGCAAATTTCCGTTAAACATAGCGTCACTTTGAAGTGGATAATATCTCGGTTCCACTCGGCTCGAGCGACTTCGATCCAGAGCCCCACTCGACCTGAAATGTCAGTGCAGTACATGTACTTGACAATAGGGAGCAACAGTGGCAATGGGCAAATGAGGGGTACCATAGCTCAAACGAACAGGGGGAAGACAGTTATCTTCGGGTCCAAACGCAATCTGAAAAGAAAAAAAAAGATAGGGGCGACAAACTCAGGTGAAAAATGAAAAAGTCTGCTCCTTTGAGCTAGATGGCCATGGGGGGCATGGAGAGTGAAGTATCGAGTTTGGAGGAGCGGCTCATCATGCCAAAATGAAAATAACACTCGCTGAAAGAAAGAACAGCGGCGGAGGGGGGAAGGTAAGGGAAGGGGACGCTGTATGTGGGAATGGGACACGGAAGCATGCAATCCCTTATCCAGACCAATTTTATGTAGCTTCCTTTTCCGCTGGCAAACGAGCGCCCCAACAAAGACAGCATGGCGGTGGTTTCGGAGACTCGCTCCCAATCCCCGGATTCAGGAAGGCAGAAGAAAACAGCCTCTGACCCTTTGTAGGATTCACGCCCACACATCGAGTCCATCGATGCAATGTTGAACCATATTTTATTTATGGTTTTGTGATGCACCGAGGGGTGAGTGTAAAAATGTGGATCATGGATTCTGATGAGAATGGGCCACGAGTGACAAGATGTGATCTCTCTACAGAGACAAGACATATGTACGCATTATTGAGAGAACCAGTTGCAAGTACAAGGATGAGACCTTCGGTGCACACGCTGACAACCGGTGTCATCTTCATCAGTTGCAAAAGTGGTGGGAACAAGAGCGGAGGGCGTAAATGAAAAATAATCGATGCGCAGCACAAGCCCAGGATCAATATGCTCATCTAGAATGATGACCAAGGGCGCGATTTAGACTCTGCGAGGCGACAGTTTTCCCTGTGCCTCAAGTGTCAAACGACGTGCGCCGGGAAATCAAGGGCGAGACTTCCACACCACTGCTCACCCGCACCCGACTTGAGAGCCACCCTTGCCCCTTGGTACTCTGCCTGGTAGGTCTATACCATCAACATCTGGTAATCACAATGGTAAACAAAAAAAAAGTATAAAGTCGGGGTATTACTTCTGCTCTAGTATTCCTAATTTCTAAACGGTACTTTTCACCCTCCATTCTCGCACAATACCCTTGAGTCTGCTCTTTACTCATTCACGCATCATTCTTCAAACACGCTGCGCAGCGGTAATTTTATTTGACATTCCTCCTCAAATCACATCCCACAAGCATGCCAGATTCAAATACAACCACGGTTGCTTCGATGCGTGCTCAGGGACAATGTTTCCCTGATGATGTAGATTCACAACCTCCCATCGATCCTATCAAACAAGCTCCTTGGTACAGGAGACTTCGAGGGATCAAGGGTATCTTGCTGTTCCTGATCTCCATGGCCTCCATGCTTGATATTATCAACGTGGCATCGATTACAATCGCACTGCCGTCAATCCTGCGCGACGTTGGTTATAACCCAAATAATCTTCAGTGGTAAGCTTAGGAGATGCAGTCGCCTGTTTCTTACTCTATTATTTCTTCCATCCAGGCGAAGACTGACATCCACTTGGTTCTGCGTCCTTTTTTTTCACAGGTGTGTTTCGGCGTACGCCCTCACATATGCAGCATTTCTGCTGATCGGAGGTCGCATGGTAAGTCGCATTCATAGATTGTTAAGTAACTCTTTACCGCGAATTAATTGCCAATTCATACTTTTGACGTTACAATTCAGGGCGACCTCTTTGGGCACAAGCGCATATTCCTGCTGGGTACTTCATGGTTTGCCATCTGGGCTTTGATCTGCGGTTTCGCCAGGAACCCGATCTTCATGTCCGTTGCTCGCGCGCTCGAGGGAGCAGGTGCGGGGTTCACAATTCCATCTGCTCTTGCACTCTTGACGACGACCTATCCTCTCGGAGCTGAGCGGACCTTTGCCCTGTCCATGTTCAGCGGAGCAGCCATTATTGGGCAAGTATTTCTTTATTTGAAGCGCCGCAGAAGAACAAAGGCACCTGTTAGACTAACCTTTGATTCATGTAAATTTGCAGTCAGACGGTTGGCGTTTTACTTGGTGGGATATTTGACGCCACCATCGGCTGGCAGTGGATCTTTTTCCTGACAGCTATTCTGTCTGCATGCCTCTCAATTGCTGGCTTCTTTATCATCTCGGATTCCAAAGAAAAGTCTGAGTCCGAGGTCGATAATCGTATAGACTATGGTGGCGCCTTCTGCTTCACGATCGGCATCATTGCGATCATCTATTACTTGACTGAATCGACGACAACAGGCTGGGGTTCTGCCAAGACCTTGGCTCCGTTACTAGTTGGAGTCGCTTTCCTGCTCGGTTTCGTCGTGCTAGAGTACAAGATCGATTATCCAATCATGCCTTTCCACATCTGGAAGTCGCGTCGGTTCTCGTCCTCGATTATCATTATCGTTTGCGTCACGGCCACGTACAACACCATGATCTTTTATTCCTCCTTGACCTTCCAGAATGTGTTGCATTACAACTCTCTCATCACCGCGTGCTGTTATATCGTCCATGGTGTCGGCCTTGTGGTTGGACTGTACTCGGTCACTAAGCTGTTTGTGTATACACGAACCAAGATCATCATGATGTTTGGTTGGTGCTTTATCATCGGTAGCTCTATCATCTTTGCGCAGATCAAGCCCGGCTACACATATTGGCATTATGCGTTCCCAGCGTTCATTATCAATTGCATGGGTCTCTCGCCTACTTGGATGTGCTGCCAAGTCAATGCGGTTGCGGATGCCAGGGACGAGGACCAAGGCGTGGTTGGCGCTATTTTCAATGTCGGTATTCAACTCGGAGCACCTATTGGTCTTGCCATTGCAAATATTATCGCGGAAGCCCATACCCCGGCTGGTTCGACTGAAGATGCACTGATGAGCGGCTATAGTGCTGCGTTTTACGCGTATGGTGTGATGGGAGGAGTGGGGTTAGTCATGATGTTAGTCTTAGCGGCGAATAGGGATCCTGCAGAGTTTGCAGAGGGTTCCAAGGAGAATGCAAATGGACTGGAAGAAATGGAACATGACCTCGAAGGGCACCCTGTCGGCTGCGACAAGGAGGAGGTCATGGAGGACGGACCGCTTGGAAAGGCTGAGCTTGAGGAAGAAGTGGGCGGTGAGAAGGTGGAAATTGGCAGCTGCTCAACGCTGAACTCGTCCCCTACATCCCTGGATGCCCCGATTGGCAAGGGGAAGTGCAATTGAGGAAGACAATAAAATTAAAAAGTCGTATCTTAGTTGTCGAGTTGTCTTGAGGTAACGCGCTGAAGTTTAGAGGATTTCTTGATTGAGGGCAGTAGGTGAGTCAATTATTGCTTGGAGATTATGACGGTGTAGAAACGCGTGGTTAGGCCGATAGCCCGCATAATCAGGAACAGCCAACTATGTGCCTCGTCTTTGTTTCGTCTGCGAAGAGCGTTCTTCGCGTTGCGGACTCGATCTGCTGTACCTGGATTTTCTTCCAAAAACGATGACCAAGCCTTCTTACATGTCATATGGTCACGTGCACAACCGCACCTCTTGACACAGGCTCCACATCTGCATTTCTCTGTCCATGCTATCTTCCATTTAACCTTGCCCTTTTGCGTGGAGCCTTTTTTTTGCGCCCTACACTGCCAAGACTTCTTTTGTTTAATCCCTACCGTCTCCAGGTGAGGATTGAGAATTTCAGATTTAACCCGAGTGCAAAGCACCAAAACCACACACTGCGAAGCACTCTCATCTTCAAGCTAGGTCACTCGATTAACGTACTTATTATTTCTTTGTATTTTCTCAGGACGCGAGTTTTGGTCAGCGTCATTCAGCTTTTCATCAGAGAGCACCATTTATTCTAACGGGCGCTATTGCAAAGGATCAGGATTCAATTTGGACATTTCTGCTACGCTCTACCTGGAGGATCCCTCCCTTAATCGACGAATGATCATCGCCTGTGAACACATAGCAGGAGTCCAATGAGTCTATTTTCAAGCGAACCTCTTGCGGAAGGCGAGTCGGATCGGCCCTATACCGCCGCATCTTTGCCGTCATCGCCCATGTCCCTGTCCAACTTTGAAAGAGAAGCGAGTATCGAAGCTATGGACATTAACACCCCCACAGCTAGGACATCGTCATCAGCACCGTCATCAGAGCAAAAGGAGCAGCTTCTCAGGATTCTGAACGACCGGTCATCCAACAATCAGATTCGTCTCACATACAATGTCGCACAAGAGATGAATACGAGAAAGCTTTGGCGGTTCTATCTGACAGAGGAGGAGCACGCGATCTTTGAGGCAGCCCTCACAAGTCTAGACAGCTGGCAGAGTTTCATCTCTCTCGACAGCAAGTTCCGATCACAGCTCGAGGATATCAAGCGAAGCCAAGAGCAGGAAAACCAACTTCAGCAGCCTCAAAGCCATCCTTCAGAAAATCCACAGTCAGACTTAGCACCTAATGACGAACCAGCTAAAATTGCGGATTTCAGCAATGCTGGTGCGGAAGGCGATGATCAACTTCCTGATATTGTCAAGATCGAGGCAGCCGATCAAGATCAACTTGGCTCGGATTTGGAAACGACAGATATCAAGAAAGAAGATTCGTTTTCAGTACAGAGCTCTCCGTCCGTGTCTACGCCGCCCGTCTCGACCCCGGATGGTCAATTGTTTTCTCAAAATACCCCTAATCTTCATGAGGGATCGCTATCGCCGAGAATGGTCCAGGATTCTCAAGCACTCAATGGATCGTCAGACCCCGAAACAGCTTCGATCCACGTGTCTGTAGAACCCTCGGAGTCACACTCAATCCCTGCATCTATTCCTACAACAGCCTTCCGCTCGCGCGTCATGATTTTTGAGCAGTTGCTGCCGAAATTGTTTCCTACTCACGGCGGATGTTGTCATCCGACGGTCGACATATCGGAAATGGAAAAGAAGGATGTCTCGACATACATCAAGACTGAGCAGATCCTTACCAATATTACGGCGACTATTGGAAGTCTAAGCTCTCGCAGGCAAATTCTCGATGAAGATGACTACGACGAAGATATGGACTTCGAATCAAAGAGGGATGGAAATGTTGAAGACGCGAGCAAAATTCCAGTCCCAACCACTTCAAAAGATAACGAGGACCAAAGCTCAAGTATGTGGATCCTCCAGTCGTTGATTGATGATCTCAATGCATTTGTCGTTCTTATATCAGGGACTAACTAAATCTGTACTGTGTCTCTTTGTAACTTCAGAGCAAGAGAATGCGCCGCTCAGACTCCCTATTCACCACTTGTACTATACGTTGGAATATGACATGGACGCCATGATTGAGCAGCAGCAACTGGAAGAGGCGGACAAAAATATCCAACAGGAGCAGGAGAACCAGGCAGGGAACAGTCTTGTGACCGACAACATGCTGACGCAGCTCGGGTCTGGAAGTCTTAGTATGAAGTATCTTCTGGGAGCTATCGAGTCTAACCGGTCAGCCACAGGACTCACCGACCGCGAACTAAGAACGTTGCTCTCAGATGTCCGGCCTAATCGATCCAAGTGGGCGAATGAGGACAAGGTTGGGCAGGAAGAACTTTACGAGGGCTGCGAGCGTATCTTGATGGAGCTTCGCAACTACACGGAGCACTCGACCCCTTTCCTTAACAAGGTCAACAAACGCGAAGCGCCGGACTACTTTCAGGTCATCAAACACCCCATGGATCTGGGAACTGTACTCAAAAAGCTCAAGTCATTCGCGTACCAAAGCAAGACCCAGTTCGCGAATGACCTCTTTTTGATCTATTCGAATTGCCTGCTGTATAACTTGGATCCTAGTAGTGTCTACCGGAAACATGCCATTGCCATGAAGAAGAAGACCCAGCAATTGCTAGATACTGTTCAAGACGTGGTCATTCGTGATAGAGCAGAAGTCGAAGCTGAAGCTGAGGAGAGTGACGAAGAAACAGAGAGCCAGGCGAGTCGACCTAACGAATCTGTCAAGGGATTAGGAAGGAAAGAGCAATCATCCAAAACCGTGAACGCAGCCCATGAAGACTCATCGAAAAACGCCAAGAATCAGTCTACACAGCGTGGAGCGACCGCCGTCGCCTTTGGTTCAGAAACCCCAAAGATGGCGATGGATCTGGACACGATGGCGAATTCGACGCCGACAAGGGAAGCCAGTCGTGAGCCTTCGACCATGGAGTCAATAGAGACACCCCTCATGTCTAGCGGGTCTTTTGAAAAGACAGGAGGTCTCGGTCGAAGCGGAACGCCCAATGGCTTGTTTCAGAATTCCCCGGCACGGCATCGTCGAATGTCAAGGACGTCCGTTCTAATCGAGATTGATCTGGAGCAGGAGGAAAAGGACATCGCTGCAGAGTTGCACGCTGACCGTGGAGATATCTTGTTCCAGGAGTGGAAGGAGAAGACTAAGAAAGTGCGCGCCAAGATCTGTTCCACGCGCGAGAGCCAGCAGCAGCTACCATTTGAGGAGCGATTTGCGCTGGAGAGGTCACCTTGGGAAATGAAGAAATCGCGAGATATCGATCTTGCGCACGATAATGTCTTCGATACGCTGACTCACAGGAGGCGGAGGAAAAAGAAGACTCTTAGATTCAGCCTAAAGAAAGAAGGCACATCCGCCACCGCCGCCGAGGAGTCTGAATCGTATGAGGATGTCTATGGTGACAGCGATAGTGAGGACAATGAGGAAAATGAGGAGGACTATGTCCGCGACCTATTTGCGCCACCGAAGATAAAGGAGGAAAGTCAAAAGAAGAAAAAGTCGAACGAGATCTTTTTGCCAGAGTACATGGTCCGATCCGGATTGCCTGAAGTTCCTGGCTATGGCCACGAGCGGCTGGACGATCCCGATGCGGCGCGAAAATTGTATGATGAGTCTGAGATATCTGCGTAAGTATTATTGTGACTTTGTGATACCAGTCTTTTTGCTTCAAGAACCACGCGCCGACTCATACAATCTTCTCTTCTCTTTTTTTTTGTTTTGTTTTCTTTGAGCGTAGTCATGAGGATAAGCAGCCCTCATTATCCTTATACCCATCCGCAATAGCGGCACCAGGACAACTGACGGCAGGCATCGAGCGCAATGTTGAAGAGTTACGAAAGATTCGGCATGTTTATGCAAAAATCTTCGCAGCGAGAGCCGCGAATGCAGTAAGTATAATCGTCTCGTTCTAAGTCTGCCGAGTCCAAATACTTTCAGTCAAGTAGATGCATTCATTCACACCTTTGTTTTCAATAGGACTTGAGTCAACTCGAGGAACCACCTGAACCAGAGTGCATACCACCACACGAGGGACCCCTGCCACCATTGGTCATGAACAGCACCACAGGACACGCTATGCTTTCACGGGTAGCCTCAAAGCTCTTAGCTCATGCGGGATTCCAAGGAGCTCAGGCATCAGCGCTGGCCGTGATGACTGATATTGCCGTCGAATTTTTCTTGAACCTGGGCAGAGCACTGAGAGGCTACTCGGATGAGTACAATAATGGCATGACAGCCGAGGTACAGATACTCATAGGATTCTGAGATTATAGAGCATCAGCAGAATTTTAGCAAGTATTGACTTGGTTGATTTTTCATCACATCTAGGAAATTCTCTTGCATACGCTGTACGAGAATGGAGTCAGCAGCGTCGGCGAGCTGGAGGGCTACATCCGTGAAGATGTTGAACGGTATGGTCTCAAACTGCAGGACATCCACCGAAAACTCGAGACGAGCTATTCCGAGACAATTAACAGCCTTAACGAGAACGAGGTCGCTGATGCAGACTTTGAGTTCCAGGAGAATGATGAGGCGTTCATGAGCGGAAACTTTATCGGTGGGGGAGGTGCTGGTGCAGAAGAGCTGGGTGACGACTTTTTCGGATTCCGCGAGATGGGTCTCGACCGTGAGTTGGGACTCGGCTCTTTATCAATCCCTGCTCGGATCTGGTACGGCGGCCAGAAGGACGACGTGCCGAACAGGCCTGGTGTTGGTGGATTTCAAGGACCTGGCTTGGCTAAGAGCAAGGATTCAGCGAAGCCAGAGTTGCCTTATGCTCCTCCTCCACCGTTCACGCCAGTGGCAGAGCCGACAGCGACGATTGGACTCTTGCACTCGTTCTTCAAGAAACGTATGGATGATTTGGGTTCACTTATGGAAGATGAGTTCATGCCTGTTTCGAGAAGGGTTGCGATGCGGCCCAAGATTCCACCGACTGGCAAGATTGTTAGCTCGATGAAGAAACGATCCAGCAAGCCTGGTGAATTGAGTGCTCTAGCAGAGGCCAAAAAGCGGAAACGGAAAAAGGAAAAAGATGCGCAGGAGGCGGAGCGTGCAGAACGGAAGAGACAGAAGCAGGATGCGAAGGATAAGAAGATAATGGAGAAGTTGGAAAAGAAGAAGCTAAAGGAGGAGTCCAAGATCAAAGAAAAATTGACCAAGCCCGGCAAGAAGGTAAGCAGATAATTGCAGTGATTTACTATTACAGCGATTACTTACGGGCTTTTGAGCTTACAATCGTGCCCCTCTCCCTCGCCTTCCTAGATCAAGAAGGGCGCCTCCGAAGGACCTGCAGATGGTGATGACGATGATAGCGACGTTGAACCCAAGTCTGCACGCCCCGAAACCCCAGATCCTATGCCACCACCAGCCATCATACCGGTCTCCAAGTCTGCCAGTGGATCAGTAGCTGCCATTGCTGTCACCCCAACGACTCCCAAGAAGCCCAAGAAGCCTAAAGTGACAGCCAAAGGTGCAGGGTCGCAAACACCTGTTGCCGGATCAACCGCCTTGTTTGTCCCTCCACCAAACTCGATCTTAAGCTCCTTAGACACCACCGATACAGAGGACATGGAGGAGGAGGTTATCATGGAGAGTGGCGGTGGTGGAAATACGATCCGAATGTTGCCTCCCAAGGGTACTTCGTCCCAGCCGAAGTCAGGAGGCGACGATCTTCAAAAACCCTCAGTATCTGGCAAAACTTTGCCAGGAAGTTATTCCTCTTCGTCATCATCATCTTCAAAGTCAGCGGTGGCAGGCAAGACATTGCCACATCCAATGACGCCTGCTTCGAAGTCAAAATCTAAGTCCAGCAAGGATGGGAAAGACAAGGACAAGGACAAAGATAAGGAAGATAAGAAGGAGAGGAGCAAAGACAAGGACAAAGAAAAGGACAAGGATCGAAGTAAAGACAAGGATAGGTCTGAGAGGGAGGGTCTTTCTGAGCGCGAGAAGGACAGGGATCGAGACTCGAGCAGCAAGGGCAGCAGCAGCGGTCATAAGGAGTCCAAATCCAAGAGCAGTAAGGACAAGGACAAGGACAAGGACAAAGGGAGTAGTAGCAACAAGGACAAAGACAAAGATCGAAGTGATCGCGATCGTGACCGTGATAGCAGCGACAAGGAAAAGGATCGGGACCGCAGCGATCGCGATCGTGAGCGCGAAAAAAGCAGTGGAAGTGGCAATGGGCGGGACCGAGAGCGAGATCGGGATCGGGACCGCGACCGTGATCGAGATCGGGACCGTGAACGAGACCGTGATCGTGACCGTGGCGATCGCGACAAGGACCGGGACCGAGATAGGGACCGAGATAGGGATCGTGATAGAGACCGAGATCGCGACCGTGATCGTGACTCCTATAGAGAACGGGACAGGGACCGTGATCGTGATCGTGATCGTGATCGTGAGAGAGACAGGGATCGTGATCGCGATAGAGAACGAGATCGTGACCGTGACCGCAGTGACCGAGACAAGGAGCGGGATCGAGAGCGAGACAGGGATCGTGATCGTGATAGGGACCGAGACCGTGACCGAGACCGCGATTCTTACAGGGAACGGGATAGAGATCGAGATCGCAGTGACCGTGATGGCAATGGTGTGTCTGGGTCACAGTCGAACAACAGTAGTAACGGAAGCCTGGGAAGCGGTGGTGGCAGTGGCAACGGGCACCACAAGAACGGCAGCAGCGGTAGCAGCAAGGACCGCGAAAAGTTTTCGTCGTCGTCATCCAAGGACAAAGGAAATGGTATTGATTCGATTCTTGGATCCGGCAGCTCGTCCAGCGCCCCACAGATCCCCACGACTCCAAAGAAGAAAAAGAGGATAGGAAACCTGGAGGGGTCTCCTTCGCAGTCGCCGACAAAGAAGAAAAAGCCAGGCTCTGCTGCTATTCCTGCACCACCCTCCTTCTCGGACGACTGAAATAAGAAAGAGAGGATCTGATCGCATTTGTAAATCAACAATAGAGCTGCTAAAATAAAGCTACTCTTTGTTTATTGTAAACCGGTTTATTTTGTGTTCACCTCACCAATTTAGCCATCCTACTTCCGTCTCCAGACGCCTATCTTTTCTTTTCCCTGACGAGTATCGAAAGAGGCGCAGTCATCGACCAAGAGGCAGTCAAAGTTGGGATCCAACTGCTCGTGGTAAGCACCCTCGGAGACCGCAAAAGGGGGGCCATCCGTGTGGGTGCCGATAGGGTACATCAATGTGATCAGGACGCCATCCTTGGGGATCAGCTCAGCCATGCGAGCACCCCACTTGGGTCTAAGGTCGGGCTGAATTGCGCAGAAAAAGCTGGAGAAGAGAAGAGAGATGACAGAAGATTAAGGAAAGAGTCAGAGATGTGGCATCCAACGCAATAACCTCGGTAGAGAGTTAGAAAGTGGCTGCTTGCATATTCACTATTCACGTTACGTGTAATCGTAAACGAGCTGGAATCCTCCTTCAGGGATCTGGAAATTGAAAAAGTCGCCAACCATGAATTCCGCCTGCGATTCTGTGATGCCCCTCTGCGTCCGAATCTTTTAGACGCGAGAGAGGGAGACAGAGGAAAGGTCAGCAATTGGACGATCACAGGCCCTCAGATTCATGCATGCATCAACTATAGCTATGAGTGACACGTACATCCTTGCATTGCTGCACAGCAATGGGGCTGATATCCAAGCCATAGGCCTTTCGGTGTTCATTGCCTAAGTAAAAGACATCGACGCCACGACCACAGCCAGGGACGAGGACGTTGCCAGACTTGGGGATCTGCGCAGCAACAGGCTTTTGTTCGATGACTTCGACGAGAGCTGGGCTTGGCGTGGATTTGTCCCATGGATGGATGTCGCGCTTCCAGAGCTCATTCCAGCCGTCTATTCACAGTCAGATGTGCGAGAGGAAGCAGCGTGAAATATGAAGTGCGTAGTGCGAAGCGCGATGCAACTGCGCAATGTTAGCAAAGCCATGATATCTGTATGATGTAGAAGCGTGTGAAAAAGAATACTGTAGAAAGGAGACGCGGAAACTCGCCTTCCTGATTGACAATGCCTTGGGTCTCGTTGTTCATGGTCGAAGTGAATGTAATGCAAGAGTTGTGAAATGAAGAACAGGAATGCGTGCAAGCTGTCCTTTTGAAGTTCCCAGCACCAGTTAAATTTTCCCACATGGCCAATTACGACCCTGGGATTAAACCTACTTTCGACAAGAGACTCCCAGTCTTCCGCAGCGCCATTGGCACTCACTCAGAGAGAAGGTCAGATACGCCGCTACAATGTCTCCTATGTTTCCAAATGCCTCTCTCCACGCGATTCGTCCAGGGGACTAGCCAGATCTATTTAGATCGCAGATGTCTTCTCTTCTCTTTTCTTCCTCTCCATTCGCCACCATTGGACGCTTCAGGTAAGCCCAAAATGCCTTTTTCTTCCCTCTCTCCACAGCCGGTAC
>MU616856.1:20639-36471 GCA_025201705.1 Dissophora ornata | reverse complement strand
GCAACCATGGTATCATCAAGAACCTGGAGGGAACAGGTAAACAAACTTGAAACTTCTTTAGGCGTGTCGTGCTCAGTTTGCTGACCTAACTCTGCGTTGTTTATTATTATCAAAATGATCACCTGGTGATAGATCCAGCACATATTGTTGATCAGTACCTGGCATCTCCAGAAGTCCAGCTCAAGAATGCCGTTGGCCAAACTTTCTGTGAATCATTGCGAGTGTTTGTTCAGAACCAGCAGACTGTACTCGTGTCTGAGACCTCGTCTTTGATATCCTCCGAGGCCACGTACCCAAGTCTTCGAGCGAGACTTTTCAGGCTAAAAGAACAATATTCTGCGATCGTGCAGTCGCGACAGGAGGATACCGACCGTTTAAAGAGGTATACGCATAAGCAACACCGTCACGACGTTTTGTAGTAACGTCCACTGTGCCACGTATTGACTTTGGATACTCTACCTATTCTTGATGAAATAGCCAATCTTCCGGATCACCACGGCACAAGTCCTGTCAGACATTCAATCGCTATCGCACAATTGACCGGCCAGAGGTCAAAGGCGCAACCGATCATCACCAAAAAACTGAGGATGAAGAGTGCGTCGTGTCTAAGCTGTCGGTCGACACTGGAGAATCCCCAGTAAGAGCCATAACCGCAGCATCTTCATTACCATCAGCGACTACAATCTCAACAACGACAACAAAGCACGCAGAGAAAACTAGGAAAGGACCTTGCCATCGCCCACGGTATGTGTGGAAAACACGCTCCCGACAAATCCGACATGAGCCTCCAGCCTCCATGAAGCAATACAAGCTAAAACCATGGAAAAAGGTGCCAGAGCAACCGTCAGGATCCGATGTTGTTGAAAAGGAGGAGGAAGAGGAGAAGGAAGAGGAAAAGGAGGAGACAAAGCGGAACCGTGAAGACATCAGTGACATGGACAAGTTTGGGTTGCTTCGTTGCTTCGAATACGAACATCCTATCGTTACCCTCAATGTTGGGACACTGAATGCCAACGTTCGCAGGGCCTTAGCTGAAGACTCGATTCCGCCGAATGAGGCCACTACCTCAAAGGCCGCCAAACCAGGTTCTCTGAACCCGGAGACCGTGATCGACCATCTAAACGAGGCTGTCGAGACGGCAGCCACAGTCAAGCGAAAACTCCAGAGACTTGTTGGCGGCTTTATTCGGCTGATATTTTCGAGAGGCGCCTTCGAGGCATCGGACAGACAAATCCTTGACCACCTCAGCCCGCGCACCGAAACCGACGCCAAAGGCTCTTCTGCCATCAAGTCGAAAGGCAAAAAGAAGACAAAATGCGGATATGACCACGTTGGCTTTATAGGCATGCTGGCTCGGTATCTGCACTCTGGCAATCCGCCTGGAAACTCTAATATCGGCAACGATGTGAAGCAGTTCATCAGTCGCGCTCAAGACCTGGGCTTACTTTCAAAACAAGTTTGGCAACCTACAAGGAATGTGATGAAGTTTCCGGCCGTTACTGTGACCAGAAGTATCACCTCCGATCTTGTAGCCTAGTTCAGTCGATTATACAAGATTGGAAGTGTAAAGCTTCATGACAAGGTAATGGATTATATTTCAAAGAGAGCGATGATGGAACGATGCTGAAACTGTCTTCTAACATTTACATGTTATTTGGTTTTTGATCAGCTCGAGAAACAGTTCAAGAAAGGACTTTTAGCTGCGGGAGTAAACATTGCTATCGACGACAATGTCTCTGCCATCGAGAATTTTATCCGGCTGAACAAGATCAACGGTGATCGCTGGAACACAGTACCTTTCACCCCTGTCGAGCAGCCCTTTATTTTGTTCTCTGAGCTTGATCTGGTGAACATTTTCTGGTCAAACCCCATTCTCAAGGACTGGCTTTCCGGGAACGTACGACTCAAAGGTGATGCAAAACCTGCTCTGGCGGACGTAGTGGGTTGGCTGTCTACACAGGGGCCTGGTTGGCTGATCTCCAGGCTCTTGACAGACATTGGACGAGTCGACCGTCAAGACTCCGAAAGGAAGCGTCGCCGGCGAAATGGTCCCAAGATGTTCAACGCAAGAACAATGAATAAGGAGGCCATGAAGGAACATTTGTCACAATTCCGAGAACTCGGTTTTGACCCTCGAAACTACAGTGACAAAGGGTATGCTCTCTCTGGATCGATCCGAACGGACGGATTTCGATTGCAGCTGCTTTCCTTCAAGCTTGGGGAGCTGAACTCGGTCCGATACAAGCGCCTGAGTGAAGACGTTTTGCCTGACAGGATTACTTCGACTGTTGGAGGAGTGGATTACCACTTGACCGAGATTAGGAACGTCGTGAAATCAAGGGATGACGTGACAAGGCTTTTGGGATGCGAGCCAGAGGATATCAACATCATCGGCCTTGATCTTGGGCAAACCTGTGTTGTCGGGGCAAGTGCAATCTTGCCGAATGGTGGACCTGGAAAAGACGAAGCACGATTCGATGTCAACGGTGATGTCCAGATGAAGGAATCCAAAAATGCCGCCAAACCTGAAAAGTTCTACAACTTTGTTGTAACACAGAAGGCCCTATACCAATCTATTTTCAAGAATCGTCGGTGGATGGACAAGGAGAAAAAGAAACCTGGGTCGAATAACTCTGAATCCATAACGGACATTGAGAGCGGTCTTGCACCACGGGCAGGGGAGGATTCTGACTTTCTCAAGTACTTGGAGTGCCTCGATCAAGCCGCCATGAGGCTCCACGACTTCTATAATGGCAACCACCATCGCTTTAAGAGACGTGGATGGGATGCGAGGAAGGCCTTTGAAGCCGAGTTCGCAGTCAAAACAGACCGCATCCTGGGTATTGTTGGGGGCTCGATTAGCAGGAAGAGGGATGAGAGCTGTAAAGTGGTGATCGCCATGGGCCTAGGACAGTTTTCATCTAAGACAAAGCTCACATCTTTACATACTGCATTTATGGCATACTTCGTGCGAAAGGTAACGTAATTCCATCATGAAAGAGACCCTGGGTTATGTGCAACAATCTAGAATTAACACCTCTGTTTGTATGATAGGTCCTCTCATTGGGATACATTGTACTTGGTGTGAACGAGTACTTTACATCAAAAAAGTGCCCAGTTTGCGAGAACTTTGTTGGTCAAGTAAACATTCGGAGATTATATTGCTCGACGTGCCAGGCGTACATGCATCGAGATGTAATGGCCGGCCATAATATGTGTAATGCGGTGCGCGGGCATCTTATGGAGCAGCAACGACCCAAGTATCTCCAGCCAATTGATGCAGCAGGCAACTACCCTTGGATGCCTGAAGAACCCGCAAGCACCAGCACAAGCACAAGCACCAGCAGCACCAGCACAAGCACAAGCACAAGCACCAGCACAAGCACAAGCACAAGAACAAGAACAAGCACAAGCACAAGCACAAGCACCAGTGGCACCAGCAGCACCAGCGGAGGCGGAATTAACCAAGGTCAGCCTCGGCAGAAAAGGCAAAAGCGTGCCTAGGGATCGCCAACAAATCATCAAAATAATTTGCGTGTAAGCCAACAAGCTTCAAAATTTTCGGTAAGCTGGCGACCACGCGATTTACCTTAACTATGGACATGTTTAACGTATCTCGCTATTACTGATACAATTTTCTTTATTCGGTATCAACTCTATTCTTCTGGACCTCGAACCCTTTCGACGAGGGTGCCCATCTGTGAAAAGACCAAAAACGTGACAGCACTGGCGGGTGCTGCTTTCAGAATACCTGGCAGCAAGCCCTTGTACAGAGCGAGATACCCCTCGTGTCTGACTATGTGACCCATGCAGTTCCAAGCGGACGTTGGCAATACCTCGAGAGCCGGCTTTACTGCTGCAGACCCACCAGTAGCCGTTGATACCGTTGTGGCTGACAGTGCTGAAGGCTGCGAAGTGAAGACACCGAGGTTTGCCCTTTGTTGCTCAGACCCCTGAATCTGCATTCGTTTTCGTACCATGTCCAGAGGGTAGACTGCCGTCTTCGAGATAATCCCCGATATAGCTCCACAGAGAATATCCTCAAGACCCAGAAGGAACTGTCCCGCTGACTTTAACGGGGGATCAGAGGTCGACTTCAGTTTTACTTTAGATTCAAGTCCAGAGCTGTTCAGCAGCGCCAGTGGTGCCGGAGATGGATCTGATTTTGTCTTGAGCCAAGATGCGAACTGTTTGAGGGTATCATATGATCCAAACATGACGCCCATGTAAGGAATGACTTGCATCAATGCAGGGGTCATACCTTTGTAAAACCCTTGAACGCCTTCATTTTTCAGGATGTGTCGGAATGCCTGGAGAACACCAGTGTAAACCTAATGAAAATGTCCGACAGGCAGTGTTAGCCCAATACATTGCAGGTCGAATAGTAAGCGGCGATTAAGTCCAGATTGAGATCTTTTTCACTATTACCTTGACATCGCGTTGAATGGCGAACCGTGTCCTCAAGAGATCAAAGGGGTATGTACAAGCGGTAGCCATGATCCCTGCAGTGGCGCCACTTATGAATGATTGAGCGGATGATGAGCTACTAAGAGTTACCAGAACATGAAGATGTGTTCCGGTCAAGTGCTTAGTCGCACTTCGTTGCGCAGAAACTTCTGCTGCCTTTGATATGTACGACTTTGTTTGTTGGTAGATCAGAAACTGGATTCCCCCGTATGTCAAGTAGAGGTACTCTGCTGCCATATTGCCTTTCCAAAGACCCTATTACGATGAAAAACACAATATTAGAGATCAAGTCCAATGCTTGGGAATCGGCTTTCCTGGCATTTCTATTTGGCAGATCGCAGCGTACCCTGATTCCCTCTTCTCGAGCAATTGTAGCCATCCCTGAGAGCATGCCTCTGTACTTTGGCGGCGCATTTGTAGCTCGCGCTGTGATATGTGCTGAATCTGCTGTCCTGCTCTTCGTGGATGGTTGAGGTGCTTCCCAGAACGACTTTCGCCTCAATACCTTGGGTAAATTTTTTCTTTGTGTCTGCAACTATAGTATGACAGGATCCGCCGATGTGGTTAGGCGTAGCCGAATAGCACAGGCAGGTCCGTAAACTAATCGTCCCACAAAGTCTTTGGACAGGTACCTGAAGACGAATCTTGACAACATCCAAGGGGGCGATTACAAAACGCGACACTAAGCCTGCTGTCGATCCACAGAGGACTGTCTCTACTTTGGTCAATTTTGGAGATCCTATTACAATGCTCTTCCTATCTTGGCTGCTGTTTGCTTTTGTGGCCGAGGAGGAAGACGATGTTCCTGAGGAACCTGTTGGGGTGGTGACTGCTAAGGGGTGAGAGCCGCCGCTGAATGCAGTGGATGAATTCCCCTGAAGGGTTGCGAATCCAGACTCAGCCATGGTGTAGATGGCGCTGAATGTGGAAAAGGAGGGGAAGTAAGAAGGGGTGAGGAGGGAGGGACAAAAGTACAAGACAGAGAGAAGGAGAGGAGGACGAGGCAAGAAGGCTGATTTCTCTTTTTTCTTTTTTTGTAGTCTGCCATGTTTACTTTCCCACCAGTGAAAGAGCGCTCTCATTTGCTCCAATCGCCATAGTAGAGATAGCATAATTTCAATTGATACAACCCCATTAATCACATTTTTGTAGCCCACTTGCGGGTAAACAAAAACACGTTTTTCTTACCAGGTTCCATCGGAGCTGGTCCCATGGATCAGATGGGAGCTCAGTGCCTACATCGTCACCCTGGCACAAAACATCGGCCAGTGAAGTATCAAAGAATCTTTGCCACAATATTACATGATTATTCAAGGCGAAGTAATTTCCAGTCACATTTCCCACAATTTTCATCAACACAGTTTTGCCTCAAAAAGCCACTCCTGGATTGAAATACCCTGTTGCACTTTTTTTTTGCGTCTGGTTCTCAACCATTGTTTCTACATTCACCGCACTCAACTACGCCATAATGTCGCGTCTCGACCGTACCCGCACATCGCCGCATCAGCTCCGTCCTTTCTTCTCTTCTCAGAACCTTCTCAACCGCGCCGATGGTTCAGCACAATTCGACTTTGGTACGGCTCTTTCATCCAAATGCGCAATGGTATTTATACCAGCCTGACCTAAAAGAACACAGCAAGGAGGAGTTATACGCAGGATATCGCATGTCCTCAGTCAGAGAAGATTGTTAAACTTTGCCTACTCTCCAACACTCCCATCCAACAATTTTTACTAGGTGGATCATCCGTGATGTGCTCAGTCGTTGGTCCTGCAGAGGTGAAGATCCGTGACGAAAAGCTAGACAAGGCAACCATTGATATTGTTGCAAGGCCATTGGTCGGTCTCCCAGGTATCAAAGACAAAGCACTGGAGCGGAACATCAGAGAGACATTGGAGCCCTTGATCCTGTCAGGACTTCATCCTCGGACAATGATCCAACTCGTAGTGCAAACAATGAAGGACGATGGATCTGTAAGGCACAACTTCATTCACACCACAAACGTGATGCGTTTCAAGCCTTAGGAAAACAGCCTGTCTTCGTCTCCGAAAACTCAAATAGTATGCTCGCTCTATTTCTTATGTTTCTTCCGTAGATCATGTCAACGGCATTCAACGCAGCGATCCTGGCTCTATTGGACGCTGGTATACCCTTGAAATCAATCCTCGGATCTGTCACCTGTATCATTGACGCTCAGACAAACCAGATCTTACTCGACCCCACTGCAGAGGAGCTTGCACAGGCGAAATCAACTCATGTCTTTGTATTCGACAACACAACCTCGATACATGTCAAGGAAGAGGCTGGTATGGATATGGATCAGGATTCAGCAGCGTCGAGCCAAGCGGCGGTCTTGTTCTCGGATAGCACAGGTTTGTTCACAGAGCAGGAGTATTTTGAATGCGCGCACGCTTGTTTCAAGGCAGCACAGGCGGTTCATGGATTCATCCGGACAGCAGTAACAAAGAAGCTGGAGAAAGAATATCAGCAGGCTTCGGCATGATCAATTGACATAAACTCATTTATTACTGAGCAATAAATACCATGCACAAATGGAAGCATATAAACTGCTAAACTGCTGTCAGGGATCGAACCACTGCTCGAATGACCGCCTATGTGCTGTACTCTAGCGACATCACCACAATGGACACTGCAACGCAAAGGACACTCGCATTGATTGCGTAGAAAGAGACGACGTCCGGAAAAACATGGGCCTCAAGCAAAAGACGGACGGAAGCCCTCCAGGTCCTGGAGGTGGGCCAACTCTATGGCGAGGACATGGACAGTCTGCTGTTTCTTGAAGTCCGACCAGGACACCTATAGCGTATCGCCACACCCAGGATTAGCCAGAGATTCAGCTTGAATGCTCTTGAACTGAGGAAATCTTACCTTGAAGTAGAGCTTAAATCGTTCAAGAAAGTGTCTCCTCTATCATATTTTAAAAAAAAGGCTTGATTAAATTTCGATCCAGGCGGGAAGATGAATTCGCCAAAGCCTACCTTGAGCTGTGTTCGCTCGGTCAGAGAGAGCGCGCTGAATTCTTTGGGCTAGATTAATTGAAACGAGAGTGTGAAAGCTTGAACGAGAGTATTCTGAGGCGTAACCACTCGCGCTTTACCTTGAAACCAAGCAAACCTCGCACTGTCTCGGAGGAGATGCTTGGGTGCCGTAACTCAGCCGTGTCGTCCTGGAACGAAATGTGTCGCGCAAGAGAGTAGCTCCAAGAATCCTCACTCTTTGGAAGGGCATTACATCCAGGGCATGCCTCCATCTTGTAGGAAGTGATCACTGCCTTGCACGAGGGACTATAGAGTGAAACTTCAGCCTCTCAACTAGTAACTGGTAGAAAGACATTTGTTTATTACAACATCTGTTTATTGCAACATCTTACCACTTTACAGTCAAGATGTCAGCAGCACGGCTCTCGATGTCCAATTCAGACAAGATTGCGAATGTAATACCGTAGGACATTTCTAAGACTCGTGAATAATTTGTGGTTTTGTGGCATGAGGTACATTGCTGTGACAGTTCGTCAACACGTACCAGTGACTCCAGACGACTTGGCAACCCGAGAGATGTCAATGATTCGATAGCAGGCACGGATGTGATCGAGAGGCACTTCATTTGCCACAGCAACTATCCACAGTATGAGTCCTTTTAGCAGTCATTCAGTGGTATCATGCTCTCGATCCCACAGGCTGTGCCTTACCTGGGTTGAGCTCAACGGAGAGAGTCGAGCATTTTGCTGCGAGATGCTTTAGCCACTAGGTATGAAGAACGTCGTTGATCAACTTTGCACGAACAATTCGAAGGCATCAGTATCACGCCTGCGAAATTGCGTGAGATCGAATGCAAACCTCCACGTTCTTGCAGAGAGGATCGACCTGAATGTGAGTCTGGTATCCAATCTTGATTTGGGGCATCATATTATACAGGCCCACCTGTGCTCCTGTGAGAATAAGAGCTTTTTTGAAGGACGGTACACCCACAAGTCAATTCGACACCCAAATAAATGACACAAACTTCTACCAATTTGTTTCTTACTAGTATTGAGGGACACCCACTTTTGAGCAACAGATGCTAGGGCTTCTCCCCATAGCACCATCGAAGCCTCTTGTCCCTGTGCATCAAACACCTTCAACAGCGTCTTCGTCAGAGGTCCGTTTTTGCTGGTAATAACCCCAGAGCTGACCAACTAACAAAATGACAGTTTGTTCTGCGGTTAAGAAAGACGGTTGGGCCTGAGGATTTTATACATGACTCTTGCGTTGATGACACCCTACCGATTTCATGCAGATGACCAAGTTGAACCTCTGGCCGCCAACCGAACTGAGGGCGGCCATCACTTGTTTGATCGAAATGCAAGCAACGACCCCACCTATATTTGCGCCGAGGGCAGTCTTGAACAACGTTATCATCTCTGTTTCATTGCCGATATCAATCCTTTGACCGATTTTGCCTTCCCCCAAGGTCAAACAGAATGGAGACGAGGTGGTCGGTACGCTGGTACCCTGAACCGTCGAGAATGGTTTCGTGTTAAGCTTGACTTCATCTGTCCAGACGTGGACCACTTGATCGAGCTAGAGAATGAGATACACAGAATGTTTGCATGCGGAAGTTTGACAGCGGGACTGACCTTATTGCTATTGTTGTCTGTTCTCGATTCGTACCGTGATATGAGAGTATGAATCCAAATGTTCCTTGGTCTTGTGCCAGAACTTGATATCGATCGTGTCCAGATCATCTTTGATCGTAAATGACAGAAGCCATTTATGCTTTCCAGGATCACTTCGATCCGGGAACGCTTTCACCTCCGGAACCCTGATCGTTCGCCCTGTTAGTCATTAGAATAATAGTTAAAATAATCCTGCGTATGCACTAATCAACTTTTGTCTGCGTACTTAAGGATCAAGTTACCTGATACACGCTGCGAAGAGCATCGGATCGAGCGACATTCCGCAGAAGATGATTAATAACCAATAGACTCTGTTTGTTCTCCTAAAGGTGAACCGGGTCAAATTGTACTCACCACGAAAGACTTTTCCGATCTGAGGCTGTGGATCGGGACCATGGCCGCATCAGGAGTATAAGCCATTTGCTGAGGGGCAAAAGTTTTCAGAGCTTGCGCCGAGTAGGACGGGATGGTCGGTCTCTGGACAGAATAAGCTGGAGGAGGCTGCGATGCACAGGGAAGATGGGGATGATACATCGATGGAGGTGCGTACTTCTGAACGGGCACCAGATGGTCCTGATCACCTGTTGGACTCATGTAGGCACTGTCAGGATCTTTTTTGGGCTGTAACCGCTGATATGGGGTAGGGTGGTGGCGTTGCATGATGCTTGAAGTAGAAACAAGATAAAGAAGCCTTTGCCGCTGCAGCGCCAACATGTTAAAATGGATGGTGGACGCGTCTGTCACATGACATTAATATTTTTCACTTTCTATTTCAGCGCTGGTTGTCGTGGGGGCAACCTGTTCTTTCTTTTTGCAGCAGAAGACTTTACAAACATGTCCAGAGTGCGTTACTTGCCATCAGTGTATCCATCCTTGACATTCAGGGCTTGTCATCCATCCATCTATCGATAAACTTATTCTCGGCATACATGCCGATCGCCTAAATTAATCAGATCGATGACCTGTCATCTGCAGCTGCATCGGCAATTATCTCGACCATCATCGATCGACATTGACAGCAACCAGCACTAATGCGACAAAAAGCCATGATCAATCTCCAATCTTGGTCCTACGCAGCTCACAAGCTCTGCACGGCAACTCTCTGCGACATGTTGGATATCATGGAGACAGATTGTGCATCTAGTCTACTTGCAACTTCAGCTATGGATCAGTATGAGATCTGCTGGGAGAGTTTTGAGCCGTGTCCGTGATCGAGAATGAGCGGTTGGTCAGGAAGTACACTTTGGCAAGCTGTTCAGGATGAGGAGGATGCTGTCACTGTCGCTGTCTGGGCATGTTGTGCAACTGCCTTTCGTGCACTGGTATCCGGCAGGAGTGCATTGGCGGTTGTTCAATTGGTCAGGCAGAGATATGAGCATCCTCGTCCTCCAGTACAGTTATTGATCCACAAGAAGACAGTAGGAGAGGAATAAACAGGATTAGTGACAAATATATGAAGGAAATATCGACAACAGGCGAAGCAGGACCCTTCCCACATCCCTTCCTCAACCTCCTACCCTTTCCCCCTAGTCCCAAAACAACGATTTGACCAGTGTCTTACTTGGTTCGTCTTCTATCTCTCTCTATCCTTTCAATCTGGTTACTGTCGTGGAACCTATTGACAATCAATAGCTTCACGAGTACCAATTGGTCGGTCGCCACCTTCCCACCGAGAAGGAGCCCACCCCTAAGCTCTTCCGCATGCGCCTCTTTGCCACCAACGAGGTCATTGCCAAGTCCCGTTTCTGGTACTTCATGCGCAAGCTGAAGAAGGTCAAGAAGGTTAACGGCGAGATCGTCGGCATCAACGAGGTATGTAAATATTATATTTGTCACAGGCATCGCTCTGTGCACCTCCTGTCCCTTTGTTTTGTCTGACCGAACTAATTCATGTCCAATCATCTATCGTTTTGTATCCTAGATCCACGAGAAGAAGCCCCTCCAGACCAAGAACTTCGGTATCTGGATCCGCTACGACTCCCGCTCGGGTACCCACAACATGTACAAGGAGTACCGTGAGTTGTCCCGTGTTGCCGCTGTCGAGGCTTGCTACTCTGACATGGCTTCCCGCCACCGTGCCCGCTCCCGCTCGATCCAGATCATCCGTGTTGCTGAGGTCTCGAACGCCGATGTCCGTCGCCCCTACATCAAGCAGATCTTGGTCCCCGGCATCAAGTTCCCCTTGCCCCACCGCGTCATCCGCGCTGCCGACAAGTCTCACCGCGCTCTCTTCATGGGTTCGCGCCCCTCCACCTTCTACTAAACTATGGGCTTACAATAAACCTCTTTTGGACTTGTGTTGGTCTAACGAGGAAGTTTTTAGTTGTCTAAATAAACAGCAAAACTCAATATGATGTCTCGACCATACTACAACGACTGGCTTACTGCCATTCGCCTGCTACATGTCAAGCCTGCCTGCGCGAAGTGAAAGATGCACCAAATAGGCTCAGCGCAGTTTGATGCACTGGGCGTCAAGCAGGCGAAAGACAGGCTGTTGGTTGATCTGCAACATGAGCATGGCCCAATTTTTACGCCTCGCCCCTTGACGCAAGTCAACCATGTCTCTGAAGATTAGACAGCGCTCTCTGTTCTGCAAGTTGAGCATCAGCCATCGAAAAGGAGAGAGAACCTGATTGTTATTTTGCCCCAGAGAGGTGCGCATGACAATAAGACACACACACAAGATTACACAAAAAAGGTGCATAGCGAGGATGCGGTTTCGCCGATTTGGCGAGGACATGTTTGTCATGCAACCTTCCAACAGCGTCTTATTGAGAAAATGAGCCATGCAAGAGAGCATAGGCGCCGCATGATCGACCAATATGGCGAGAGCTACTTCGTTAGTCGGGCTACGTTGTGTGAGCCGTGGGGAATTATATTTTGTATTGCACGACGTTGAACAGTCCAAAAATAAAGAATTGTATCCTGTTTATGATCGCAATCGAATAGATACAGGCCTTGAAAGATTCATTGAGCACCCAATACTCTGATGCATTAAGGAGTTCCGTGAAGATGCTGCATGGAGGGGCTCATATCAGTCTGACTATCGCAAAACAGAGCGCATCGCTGATTGTTCATTTCTAGTGAAAGAATCACGCTCTGAAGTCAGGCAGACGTACAACCCCGAAAGCAAGTGCGACAGCTTTGAGCCTGTCCTGCTGTTGTAGATGAGGCATTCACTTATATTACGGCTTACAGTTTACAGAAGAAAGTATGCAGGTTTGCACCGATCCAAATACTACCTGATACTCCTGAGCGCACCTTTTGCTGCCAAGAATAATGAATGTGTAAAGGATATGATCCATACGCATACTTCTTCCACAGCAGACGCCCCTCAAGGATATCTCAAGCGCCTACAAAGGCACGATTACTTTCGAATGTGTATAAGAGATCTAAGAGAGTACTCTTAAT
Source organism: Dissophora ornata (assembly GCA_025201705.1). Taxonomy (NCBI): domain Eukaryota; kingdom Fungi; phylum Mortierellomycota; class Mortierellomycetes; order Mortierellales; family Mortierellaceae; genus Dissophora; species Dissophora ornata. The sequence goes on along the minus strand of MU616856.1, from coordinate 23,920 downwards.
GCCGTGAAGACTACTATCGTAGTAAAGATAATCAGCTTTATTCTTCACGCAACGGTATATTATGCTCCTAGTGGGTTCTATTGTCTTTGAAGCTCATCCACTCTCGCTGTTTGTACCGCTTACTCCTGACTCCAGCTGCTTCCTCTTCCGCACTCTGCTTCTCCGCTCAAAGCACGTATTCCTGCTCTATCAGCCTGCTATTGTCGGCGCTCGTAACGCTCGCTTGGAACATCTCGACAGTACAAAGGCTGCCGTTGCGACACAGCTAGGGATATGTTTCACAGAATTCCAGGTATTCTGTGCCTTCCTCTTCAGCCTCCAAGCGGATCTCCAATGCATGCGTGGCAATCCCATTCCAATGCAAGTCGTGGGAAGTACCTGCCAGTATCTTCGAGACCATGATCTCGCTGCATTTGAGACCTGCGCTTTTTTCCGTGGAAATGACGCTTTACTTTAGTCACTCGCAACCACCTCGACCAACGGCCATAAGAGTGGTCGAGACCATGACTCGACATCGTAATGAAACACCATAGTGTAACATGTTGATGATCTTGTGCAATGTCGGCGGAGCTTGTTCGTTTCAAAGACTCGGTTTTAGATGTCGTGGTGTTCAAAAGGGCGCGGTCTCGGATTCAGGGACAAGGTTGTTCGAAACAAATTTGCGTCGAAGTCGCGATCTGTGCGTAATTGCTGGATGTTCGTTTGCCCGCCCACTAGGGACGATATTTATCTATGTCCCCCTTACTACCCTTGAGCTACTGCGTTATATGGTCAGTATCGAGAGCTGACTGATCATATTTAATCATGTTATGTCTTTGAAACGTCATATGTGTGTCCGGGGACTGAAAGAAGAAGTCCGAAAGAGGAGTCATTACGAGCTTGCCACTTCACGCCCCTGACTGTGGAAGGTACGGTGATATTCTGCTGCTTCGGGTGTGACGATTACATCCTACGACCACTTTCGATTTCAAGGACTATCGCTGCGACAACGAACGCGGCATTCATTTAAAGTGCCCATGCATGTTGCAGTAAGTGTCTCGTCCTTCCGCTTACCTTCGGGACACCCACTGGTATCTGTCTTTGATTGATTCCGTTAGACGAGTTTGTAACCCCTGTGCGACGGATGACAAACAACTCGTGCATGTCCTGCGACCAGGTTGTTCAGTACTAATTACTTTGGACATGCATACTGCGGTCAGAGGTGTCTACTATAGAGATGGATCTGGACTGCGTCTCACAAATCGGCGTTTGTGGCAAGCTCGTGGCCTTTCTCACTCGCCGCGATCTGAGCGTGGCTAGTTTTTTTGTCCCCCGATGTCTCGGACGACAGGGAGGAATAAAAAAAAAAGAGAGCAAGGGACTGTGCGCAAATTTTTGACGTGTTGCAGAAATGTGCAATGCCTTTCTGTAGTCACAATGTGGATAGCCCACGGAAAGTCATGTTGCCAATTTTTGAGTACCACTTTGGGCTAGTAGACACAGGGCCGGCGACTTTTTCACAGGAGAAACATCTCGTGCCGCCGCAAACTTTCGGACCACTGCGAAACGCAGTCTGAGTCAGGGGTGCTTGGACCCTTTCGTTTTTTTTACATGGCTTTAGGACGAAATAACGTAATCAGCCGCGGGCTTATTCAACACGCTCTGTCCCCACGCACGAACAGCAATATGTAGGACCAGAACCTCACATTCCACCATTCCTTTTGCTCCTTGTATCAGACACGTTGTACAAACACACGTCGCGTACAATGCATAGTGAGTATATTCGCCGGTTTTGTGGCTTTCCAGATCCTAGGCACAGAAACAAATTTCGGTGGAACCTTTCTCTCCCTCTCCTTCAGAGACCTAGTGCAAGAGACAGAAACCGATGTCCAAGACACCTCCTGCTTTGCAATTGTACTCGGCATGGGTCCACAACGAGGTTTATTCTCCTTCAACGGACATGTCTGAGATAGCCAACGGTGGCTCTTAGGAAAATGGATGAACCACCATTTGATCCCAAACGAATAAATAGGACGCGTTTCCCACCAAAAAGCAATGTTCCTCAGACTCAACGTCCATTCAATCCCTCTTACGCACTTCTCTACTCCTCCTTTTCAACGGTCAACTTCTTACGAGCTCTTCATTGCCTATCCCACTCCTACATCTCTCTCTCTCTCTCTCTCTCTCTCTCTTTCTCACGTACATACATACTCATAATCAAAAATGAAGATCCAATCTGCTATCATCTACGGTGCCATCCTCACTATCGCCGCTGTTAAGGCCCTACCGGTCAACAACAATGCCGTCGCTGGTGGTGAGTACGGAACTGGACGCCGCCTCCCAGTCATGAATCTCGAGGAAGCTGGCGGTGAATACGGAACTGGTCGTCGTCTTCCCGTGATGGACCTGCAGGAGGCTGGTGGTGAGTACGGCACTGGCCGCCGTCTCCCAGTCATGAATCTCGAGGAAGCCGGTGGTGAATACGGAACTGGTCGTCGTCTCCCTGTCATGAACTTGAAGGAAGCCGGTGGCGAGTATGGCACTGGTCGTCGCCTCCCAGTCATGAACTTGAAGGAAGCCGGTGGTGAATACGGAACTGGTCGTCGTTTGCCAGTCATGAACATGCGTGAAGCTGGTGGCGAATACGGAACCGGTCGTCGCCTTCCCGTCATGAACCTCAGGGAAGCTGGTGGTGAATATGGGACTGGCCGTCGTCTCCCAGTCATGAACCTCAAGGAAGCTGGTGGCGAGTATGGCACTGGCCGTCGCCTCCCAGTCATGAACATGCGCGAGGCCGGTGGCGAGTATGAAACTGGTCGTCGTCTCCCAGTCATGAACATGCGCGAGGCCGGTGGCGAGTATGGAACTGGTCGTCGTCTTCCCGTCATGAACCTCGAGGAGGCCGGTGGAGAGTATGGCACTGGCCGTCGCCTCCCTGTCATGAATCTCGAGGAGGCTGGTGGTGAATACGGAACCGGTCGTCGTCTCCCAGTCATGAACCTTGAGGAGGCTGGTGGTGAATATGGAACTGGTCGGCGTCTCCCAGTCATGAACCTCGAGGAAGCTGGTGGAGAGTATGGCACTGGCCGTCGCCTCCCAGTCATGAACCTCGAGGAAGCTGGTGGTGAATATGGAACTGGCCGTCGCCTCCCTGTCATGAATCTCGAAGAGGCTGGTGGTGAATACGGAACCGGTCGTCGCCTTCCCGTCATGAACCTCGAAGAGGCTGGTGGAGAGTATGGCACTGGCCGTCGCCTTCCCGTCATGAACCTCGAGGAGGCTGGTGGAGAGTATGGCACTGG
>MU616856.1:0-20629 GCA_025201705.1 Dissophora ornata | reverse complement strand
GAGGCTGGTGGAGAGTATGGCACTGGCCGTCGCCTTCCCGTCATGAACCTCGAGGAGGCTGGTGGAGAGTATGGCACTGGTCGCCGTCTTCCTGTCATGGATCTCCAGGAGGCTTCGGAGGTTGAAGCTTCCAGCACGGAGGCATAAACTCCCAGATTCTCTCCCTCTCCCCTCCCTCCTGTCTATTCCTCACACTCAGTCAACCTTGTACAGATACCAAAAAAAAAATCGATGGTTGCCTGGATGCAAGCATCGGTCGCCCCTTAGTACATAGCAGCACACCATAATTTTTAATCCTATGCTTTTTTGCATCCTCTTTATGACCTCTATACCCAGACCCAGTCAGCAGCAATAAATATATAAAAAAAAAAAAAAAGGCTCGACGTATTCCTGGCCTCCATTGCAAGATAAGAATCGAGAGGAAGGCAGGAAATCCATGTCAACGGCATATCACCTGGTTCGTTTTGTATTGCAGGCTCGCGATGGTTATTTTCTATATCGGATAAGTTATCGATGGATGAAGAATGGTCGATAATCTTATGAACCTGCACGGTTAGCAGCCATCTCTTTTGCTGTTTGATGAGCATACATTTTTGAGTTGAGATTGCATCAAAAGAGCGGATAAAAAGATCTAGCAACTGATAATGTTCATGCACCCTCGTCATCTCTTGCTGTCTAAACAGCAGTAGAAAATCTTCCAAAAAGCTAAAATAGAGGCGTTGTCCTTGCAGGAATCAAAGAACGATTGGATCTTGGGCGGCTGCTTCAGTTGCAGGGTCACGAAATCGTTTCAAGTTCAGGCACGAGAAAATCAGAATGCACACGGTATATACATCTTTCACTATTCCGTAAGACCGATGGCGCGCACGGATAGGGTGCACGCATTTAGGCTACACACACATGTGAAGGGGCTTTTCTCGCCTCTTCGTACAGTCAATTAAATCCATTGTTCCTAAAATTACCCCAGACTGACTTGATGCATGCTATGTGCGACAGAGCACGTACTGTATATGTAAAATACAAAGTATGGGGTATATCGGCACCTTGTAAAACAGTGAGCCCCTCCTGATGGGAGCGACACAAAAGGAGGAGAGCACAGGCAATGAGAAAAGTCCTTTGTGCTCAAGCCTGAATTGGTCGTTATGGAGTGTCTTCCTTCCCACACGAAGGCCAAGGTGGCCATTCCGCGGAAGAGCAGCGACTGAATATCGGCTGTAATATATTCAAGACTCGAAGAACAGATGTCCTGGAAGAATGTTCAGCTCGCGAGCCCAATTGTATTGTTGTTTTTCATAGGTATTATTTAAGATGCAGAAAATGCCAAAAGCATTCAGTGCCAGTCCGCACTTCTGATTGAGAGGATATCGTTAAAATACCCTCGACATAGAGCGCTATGCAAGAAACATACCTCAAAGAGGCCTCCTTGCCTGCAAGGCGAATATGGCCACAGTGTCAATATTGGTCTATCATCACTGTCAACAAAAAAAAAAATACCCCAAAACACAAAACGATAATCGAGCAAGAGAGTCACAACGATACATGGAAAGGCGCGTAATATAAACATTGTCCAAAGCGCTTTTTGAATATCAATGATTGATGATTCTAAAGTAAGATCTCGTGTTCTCCGGCGTAGTGATGTTTGTTGTGCACGCAAAGATCAATAATGCATCTCGCTGGGATTCGTCCGACAACATTCAATGGTAGAGAAGGTGTGAGCATAGGACGAAGCGGCAGTCATATGCTCTACTCCATGCTCTTCAAACGGATCGTGCAGGCGACGCTGCACAACGTCTCTTTCTAAAGAAATCCTTAGGATAGGCGAACGTAACACATTCATCCGGCCTCGCCAAACTAACCAATTACATTGTCACACCCGTGTCCACTGTCCTTCCGCAATACGTCCCTCAAAAAACAAAAGACAGTGCGACAGCGATATGTTATGGATAGTTTTGTGGCAGCACAATCTTTTCATTTCCTTTTAAATGAAAAATGGCATTCATCCGTGCACTCTGCCATCGCTTCTTCCCCGCAGTGCAAGGGTCAAGCTGTGGAGTCCACTGGCTCACACCAGTGTAGCCGAGAAACTGTGTCTATTTAAATTTACTCACACAAATCCCGTGTGATTCCAAACACCCCCAAGTGGATCGTCAAACACACGTGCGGGCCGAGAGTGATCGGACGGAACAATGTGGTCCTATTGTCTTCCATGATCAAGTCAGGTCAGCCAGCCATGCGAAGTAAGAAATGAAGGTGTGTGCACAGGTGTCTGTAAGCACACATATGCAGATTCAGGGGGGTGCATATTGATTTTCGCCTTGCTCAATATGACGATGAACAAACAAACAAATCTCCCAAAGTGCCTCTTTGCTTCTGACGATTCATCACATCGTTTGTAGACTATGAGATGGCATGATAAATCATCTGCATTATGTCTACAGAAGCATGCTGTCCATGGTGGACCTCCATGCCGCGCCATGCAATGCCACGCCATACAATCTGCGCCTCTCATTCCTTGGTTGCTTGATAAAATACTCACCCCTTCTTTTTTCTCTCTCACACTCTCTTTGTTGCCACTGCATGCGATGCATTATCGTTCTGCCAATAGTGATGAACTATAATAGATGCGAATGTAGCTTGGTTGGAGAGAATTTTTTTCGTGTAATTGTTGTTTACTCCTGTGCTCCTCAGGACATTGCCATTACACAGAGCGAGAGAGCAAGAGGCGAGAGGCGAGAGGATTGATGGGATGGTTATACAAAGTTGTCAGTTCTAGTAATTCAATTCAGACTAGTATTCACTCATTTTCCCTTCACCGACTAACGCCGTCGACCCCGCGACAGAGAGAAGAGCAAATACCACGCTTGCATCGAGTCTTATTTTTTTACTCGTCCACCAAGTGCAAGCTCCGACCATCGATTGAAGGGCGACATGTATGCAGTCTATCGACTCTCTCTCAACTTTTGTTGCATACACGGGGTGAATGGAACTAAAAACAGAGTGAGAACGGGGTGGCATGACCCTCCACATTCAGTACATATGTGCGTGTTTTAGTATTTTTTATTGCGCCTCTCCAGGCTTCAGCAAATGTAGAAGAACAATGTAGAGTTGGTTCGGAGGACGATATGCGTAAGTTAAAGTGAGGTAGCCAACCTTGCTGGGCAACAAAGAACGCGTCCAGGTGCGTCTGGCGCCTGGCGAGGAACACCAAACGCGTCATTTTGTCAGTACAGTAGTGTGCCAGATTGACGACTCGGAAAGGGTAAGGTGTATTCATGTACTGTACATACTGAATGCCGCGGTGCATTACCGTGCCATGCTCAAACAAAATAAAGCCAAACCGCACCACTATCGAATGCCACTCTGTAGAGCCTACCATCACTGGATGAAATATTATGAGAAGGAATTGCAGTGCAGGCAGGGCTCAAACAGCCTGTTCATGTCAACCGTGCCTGCATGTTTGTTGAGCATTTTTCTTTTCTTTTTGTAATAAGCACATCCTTGTATAAGTTATATTGCAGGAACAAAGAAGACTGAGAGTAATCTATCCGAGAAGATGCAGGTAATTTCGTGATATATTTTTTTTCTCATATCGCCATCGTGCCCTGTGCCAGCCAGCTTTAAACCTTGCATCGCCAAAAGTGGATTGACGATGACGATCGGATGGTCATTCCTCCCTTCGTGTTGTTATTGTTGTGTTTGTCTTGCGGTGATGGTTGCCCATCAACAACGCCGCTTGTGATGTTTTGCTGGTCATGAAGTCGTCGAAGCGAGCAGGCGGAGTACATGAAGAGTGACAGTTGTGGACAGGTGGTGGGAGGACGCCCAGAGAGCGAGGGAGTGCAGGGATTGGGTGGAGTGGGTTGTGTTATTTGGTCCTCTCCTGGCCATTGGCCAGCGTGCTTGCTCAGAGGTCCTCCAGCGAAGCAAGGAACGCAGCCGAAGGAGACCACCGCAATTGAATACGGAAATGAATAGGACTTCAGAGCAATTTGAACATGACTAACCACGAATGCTTATTTGTGTTATCAATGGATGTTGTTGTTTTCTATTCATGATGTCGTACTCAATTGCCCTCGCCACCTCGCACAGTGCAGTACACTACTGCACACTGTGCTATCCCTCCGCTATCCTTCCACACGAGGAGCGGACGGGCGCGAGAGGGTGGACGGGCGACGAGTGGGTGAGCAGACACCGGCAACTAGGCCGCCGGGCTGCAGCAGATGCAGCAGACAGAGTGTCTTTGTTTGCTTGAGCGCACAACGATTCCATCGCCCTTTTTATCTTTTATTTCTTTTTCCCAGACGACCTGCCCTTTTTTTTATATTCCTCCTCATTGTTCTTTTCATTTCTTTTTCACTCTCCCATTCCATCTCTTGATCCTTCATTCCTCGGCATCGCTCCCCATCTCCTCTTTGCAGCAGTTGCTATCTCCTTGAACGTTCCCTCACAGGCCATATATTCTTCAGCACTGTATATACCAGGTCCGAGTTCAAGTCCGAGTCCTAGTATCGAATTCTCCTGTCGACATTTTCAATATCGTTCTTGGCTTATTCCCACTCCCTCCAACTGTTCGCACCATTGACGACAAACTACAGACGCGACCCCCCTCTACAAGGTATTCGTCGTCATCCGTCTCCTCCCTTTCCAACCACTCGCTGACAACAGAAATATTGAGCGCAGTTACAGAAGCTATTGCCCGGAAGCCATTATTTGATCCATTTGTCGCGAGCCTCCCTGTTATTTCCCCAGATAACGCCTTCCCACCCTCCCAGTTCCCTTCAAACCTGCCCTTCCCTCGAACTAGGGTCGACAAACGTCTCCCGTGTTACTCCCCTCCTGTTTTTGACCCTCTTTCCAGCACTATTGACACCTGCGCGATCTTTTCCTTCTTTATTTCTTTCCCAGTACCGCAGGACACAAAGACGAAAAAAATGACTACCGCTGCCTCTCCAGTAATGAGCCTGGCCGAGCTTGCTAGGGAACGCTCAGCATCCAATGCCTCAAAACACGCAGAGTACCAGGACAGGGCCGAGCCACGGTCTGCCATGACTATGGACTATACCAGCACTACCAACAACAATACCGTGCGTCACCAGCAGCCACAACACTACAACGAAGAGCATGGGAATCAATACCCAGAAGAGTACCATGATCAGCAACAACTGCAGCAGCAGCACTACAATAACGGCAACAGCAACAATAGCAATGGATATAGCCACCCCTCTGCCCTCCCTCCTTCCTCCCAGCCTCACTATCCACATGGCTCTGCAGCCAATGGGTCATATCCGCCTCCGCCTATCCAGACCACTCAGTTTGGCAACGGGTCAGGAGGAAATAGTGTGCATCCTCATGCTCAGAACGCCATGCACAACTCGTTTGCTTCCCCGACCTCTCCCGCACTTTCGCCCTCGCCGCTCTCTCCCGGCAATCACAACCCTTACCAGCAGCAACAGCAGCCGCAGCAAGGACACTACGAATATGACCAGTACCACCCTCAGTCCTACCACGCACACCACACACCATACCCTCAGGACCATCATCCGCACCCCTTGTAAGTGCCAATTGTTTTATGAATACTCGAGCCAAAACGGTGCTCCGGAGTTTGCGATCAGAGAGTGCTACACAAAGATGAGAGGAGACAGGATGGGGAGTTTCAAGGTTGAGGTTTGTGCTGTGCTGTATCCCTGTCAGTGTCCTTGTGCGCAGAAGAGGCGTCGTACAAGATGTGACAAGTGGGACAGACCGCAAGGTGATGTCTTGTGGAACTGGAAGAGATTGTACAACACGTCGCGATTTGTTCGTGACAAGAGGTGCGTGGGGGTGGTATTTAAAATCACAGGCGAGCGTCGCGGGAAAGGTGTTGGGCAGCGGCTGCTGGGAGGATGATGAAGTCCGGTAGGGAGGGCTACACATGAGCAATTCCGTCAGATACGCCATACTGGCTGGAGGCTCTAGTCCGATCGATCGATTTCATTCTCATGAACGAAAGAAAACACACCAAAACTGTATTCCTTCTTCCCTGCTCTGAAAAGGAGTCCCAACGCTGACGGGAGCGGCCCTGGCCAATTTTACCCCAGCTACTCGATTCCGGTTGGCGGAAAGGTGGACGACGTCAGCAACGGCAATAGTGGCTATAGCGCCAATGGCACTGCTCTCAGCAATGGATCGTACTCTTCCTCAGCATCCTCAACCCATTATCCAAGGTAAATCGTCTCAAAGCCTTTCAGAGGGGGGGAAGTATACGGGTGGAGGTGAGGGCCATCATGTTTATGATAAGTCCTGGTTGCAGCGACGAGCGTGTTGAACTCCACAAGAGCGTAAAAAAAAAGATGGCGACAAGACGGGTAGGAGTCTGAAATAAAGATCAAGTGAGAGAAGGCCAAAGGAACCTTATGTGGAAGAAGGCGGGAAGGTCGCATGCGGGGAAGCACATTCAAGGATCACGCCCCACGCTGAAGCAAATTAGAGCAGGCAGAGCAGTAGAGGACGACAGTTGGTCATCAATAGGGCCCGCCGGAATGGGGGGGTGACTGGGCGTATTGACCACCGCCATGAAGTTTGTGCGTGGGCGAAAGCGATAGAATGGGCGCGATAGACGTGGGCTTCTTTTTTTTGGTGTTGGTCAGAGATACGACCGGAGAGCATGGCCCAATCACACTCGCGTCTCTTTTCCCACGCCAGCCCACTCACCTTCTTTTCTGCTTAATAGGAACCACTCCTACGGCAACCATCACGGTAACATCGACGACCAGTCAGACAGCCCCATGGGGATGGCTGTGGGTCCCGACGGCATGCCCAACGGCAGCAGAGACCCCAACGTCAACTACTCGTCCTCTGCGCCGTCGCCCACGTCTGCCCAGGCCATGCTTGCGACTCGAACGAAGCGACGTTCTGAGAGCTATGCACCTCACCAAAGCCCTTACTTTTATCCTGCGCAGCAGAATTACAATCTGCACAGCATGGACCGCTCCGAAAAGTAAGCTTCCCACCCAATACAAGCATACAGCACTTGGATCATGCAGCTCCACATGGACCACGGACTAATCATGTCCTGTTTATCTCTTTGTAGTTTCAACCTCAAAATTGCTGCCAAGATTGACCGCGGCTTCTTTTTGGCTGAGAATGATTGGACCTGCTACCGTCGCAACTACTTCCAGATCAGCGCGTCGTTTTCCATCGCGGGCCTCGATACCTCCATCCATCCAGAAATCCCTTGTTTGATGGACCGCAATAGCGAATTTGTCCAGATCAACAAGTTCCTGATCTGCATTGGTGCTCACATCCAAAACGGCGAAAAGACCATCGAGTTGGTGCAGCACACACCCAAGCGTGACAAAGGCCCACAGATCACGCCTAGACCAACGCCTGTTAGAGCTGGAGGCGACCTAAGCATGTACCCCACCGGGTCTAACCCGAACGTGGTCACTTTTGAGCGGGTCCAGTTCAAGACAGCTACTGCGAATAACGGCAAACGACGAGCCGCCCAACAGTACTACCAGGTACATGTCGATCTCTATGCCGAGACAGACATGGGCGAGACAGTTTTGGTGGCCAGCTCCCTCTCAGCGCCGTTAGTTGTCCGTGGCCGTTCGCCCGGCCACTACGCCGACACCGAAGAGGGTGCGCCTGCGTCCTCCACACAGCCAATGGACGGACGTTACTATAGGAATGATAGCATCAGCAGCAGCAGCAACGGTGGTCCTGTGTCACCATCTGTGAACGGTGATTATCCTTACTATCCCAACTACGGCTATGGTTCATCTTACCAATACCAGTCTCTTGGGTCCGCCTCTCACATTGCTGCTCAATCACAAGATCCTAACTACTATGAACGCCACGACTCGGAGTCGTACCCCACAAGTCCACTGTCCCCAGGGACTAGACACCCCGGAACGATGGAAACATCGCAGCCCCATCACCCATACATGACCCCTCAGGTGCACCATGGATTCTCTCCCGCCTCGGTTTCACCAGACATGTACAGTCCTTCTAGTTTCATCCCTACTGGGGCAGAAAGCCCAACATCGTTTAACCGTCTGCCGCATATGCAAGGCCACCCCAACCAAGAGGGACACTACCCGTATGGATCCCCGCCCTATTCCCAATACCCACAGCAACAGCAGCAGGATCAGTACGACCAAGATCAGGACCATGAAGCTCAGATGGCCGGGTTGAGGATCCACTCCCCCGTGAGTCCAGGCAGCCCGTTGCAGGCTTCGGCCAGACGACAGTCCTTCAGCACATCATTGTCGTCCAAGAAGGGCGATCGAGGCGTGATTGGGCCTACGCGCAAATCACGCTCGATTTCCATGTCCGGCATCAACAAGAGAGTGCCTAGCAAGCCAAAACCCTCAAGAACTGCTCCAGTCAGCCCCACCAAAGAGCTTTCAAAGGGCCTTGGCATCTCGAGCGACCGTATCCCAGAGGAGGATCAACAATCATAATTAGTACTATTTTTTTTTTATTTATTTGTCAGTTCTTGAAATACACTTCGCGCGTTCGCACGTGATGAAGCAGCTAAGGTATCTCCTCAATCGCATGTGCTGTGGAGCATTGAAGGCATTTACGCCCCCCACAACGACCTTTTGAAGCGCACAGTTCCCCATTTGCTCCTTCCCGCCGGCGGCAATTTGCTTTTGGGTACTTTTTAACTAAATGCATCGAGCCCCAGCTGCCACTTTGACCGCATCAATCGCAGCGACTACTGACACATCTGGGACTACAGTACGACGCGAGACAGCGGTCTCAGGACTGATCCCAAAGCTGCAGCAACAGACACCTTACACGCGCGCGAATCCAACACGGCCAGTGCTGTCCACGTCGAACGCCGCCACCTCTGGTGACAGAGCGGGAAGAGAGGATCGACTCTTTCAGCGAGGACTCCACGCGCTGGCTTCGCTCTCGACTACTGCGAGCAGAACCGACAAAAGCACGTCTTCTCTTTTCGCATTCACAGACAGACCCAACAATGGCTACAACCCTTTCGACAACGATGCATCGGACAATCCGTTTTTGGAGCAGCCTCCACGAAAATTATTCAAGTACACCCACAACGACACTGTGTCCCCCGCCGCCAGACAAAGTTCGATTAGTGTTACTAGTGAGGCTGATTCTCAGCAGAGAGCGAGCGTTCGTTCGCAGCTTGTATACACCACAAGGCCAAATGGATTGCTCTTGACTAGAGTACTGCCAGCGAATAGGACTCAAAGGTCTGGCGACCAACATGCGATGGGAAAGTCCTCGTCCACGCTAGCGATAACATCAACACTATCGTCGTCACTACTCTCATCAACTACTCCATCGTCAGCCGTAAGAGACACAATATCCAAGGATTCTGTTTCCACCAAGGATATCGAAGGATTTGCCATTCCAATACCTCGATCAAGCACGACGCCAAGACAGCCACCCAAGATTGATTATTACCGCTTTTTAGACAGGACAAACACCAACGAAATCTCGAGCGCGGATGAGGGGTCTGATGCTGACCATGGACCGAGCAGGATTAACCCTCAGAGAAAATCCTTCATGGAGTATGCCAGGAAATCACTAATGCAACACGCCACGGCGTCACCTCAGACAGCTATCAGGAAGATTAACAAAGTGGCTGCCGAGAGCAATGGGAAGCCTACGATCACTGACCTCTTGTTAGCGTCAGATGCAGAGGACAATATGGACTCCCGCCCTCCTCCACAACGGCCGACAGGAGACTCCACACAAAGGAGTTTTGCAAAGTCAGACACGCCATTTACATTCGAGTCTTCATTTTTGCCGGCGTTTAACTCGACCGCCGCTATTGCTACTACTACTGTTATTCCAGAAGGATCAAATACCTTCACAGGCAGTGCCTTTAATTTTTCGCCACCATCGACGACACAGAGGGCTGATTCTTTCTCAAGTATTCGAGGCGGTTCAAGGGACGAGACGGCAAAAGCAGGTCATGACAGCGGAGGCGAGGCATCAATGACGCCAAGCCAGCTGCACGCAGGCAACGCAGGGCATAGGCCGCTGGATCTAAGGACAGAGCCCCTTGAGGTAGATTTCTGCACACATGGCGTTCATGGTTTTGGTTATTGTGCGGAACACCGATTTACACGTTCATTTTTCATTTCGCTGTAGGGCTTCTCACAAATTCACCATGAGTTCGCGCACCCAGAGTCAACATCAAAATTGAGGGCGAGCATTGCACGAAGAGCGGTACCTTACAAAGTGCCAACAGTAAACGAGCGAGAGACCTTTCGGTCGAGTCGGATGTCAGGATTTAGGGCTAGACCTTTGGACCCAAAGGTCTTCACGAGTGCAGGGGATTTAGGGGTACCTCGGATTCGGAAATTACCACTCACAGTGCCAGTTTCACCAGAGTTCAGTAAACCCCGCGTAAAGGATCCAAAAAAAAGGACGGAGCCTGTCAAGACTCCCACCGCTACGAGACTTGAAAATACCATCAAAGCGAAACTTGTAAAGCTTCCAGCAATCACTGCATATGCATTGCTCTCTGTACCTCGAGTGGATCAGGTCCGCCCTCAACCTGGCGACACTGTAGTCGCAAACATAAATTATCAGACAAATCAGCATCCCGCTCCTACCGAGACCGCGACTAGCATATACCCCGCCAACCCAGCTAGTCGAGCAGTACAAGAGAGTAAGTTCAAAGTGCTCCTCGGAAAACCGATAAAAACGGTCGTGCAAAAATCTATTCGTGGGGCACCAATGCGCCAGGAAGATCCAAACTCTGCATCGACAACAGAGCAGTCATCAGACGAGCAATCTGCACCATCGGCAACACTGGATCGGTTAGGAGATGCCTTCCTGCGGCTACCTTTGACGAAACCGCAACCATACAAGTTTGCAACGGACGAGTTGCTGAGAAGGCGTCGCGCCATGTTTCAACCAAGAGGAACCTCTACGTGGGTAACAGCGGCCGAGGGAACAAGAACTACAGCCAAAACGAGCGTTACTAAGCGCCCGCAGCCTCCTTTGGTGAGTCCATGTTGCAATAATGCAGTGTCATGTGTCGCATGTGGCTTGAATGACGATTAACATGCATAATTGTCCTCTATATTCATTATATAGAAACGTTTGACCGTACCTGTTCCATTTCAACTTGCGACTCAGCAGCGTGCCGAAATATATGCCCACGTTCATCAGAGCCACAGCGGCGGCGACTCGGGAGCACAGCTTCCATCATCCTCAAAAGGCTCCAGGAGGCTAAGTCGGCTTGCAGGACTAGCGCCTCTTCGCTCCATAATACCGCATGGAACTACATTTACCAGTGTTACGAAACCTCGCTTCAAGCCGACCGTCCCTATATCGCCAAAGTTTGGTCAGCGTGTCCCTGTGCGGGCGCTTCAACCAGCACGGTTCTTGTTAAAGAAGAGCACCAAGGAACTGACGCAGCCGCACGAATTTCATTTCCATTCGGATCAACGCGCCAAGGAAAGGGAGCTCCTTGAGCAGTCGGTCAAGCGACGGGAGCAAGAGCTCGAAGAGGCTAGGCAGAGGACGACGAGACTTCATCTAGTACGGTGCACGTCCAAGCGGGAGCAGAGGTTATATTTTGAGATTGTATATCCTATTTGCTAATATCATCCTTTATTTCCTTGACTGCTACAAAAGGAGCGCGATCATGGAAGGAGGGTACGTGAAAGTATGGAGAGAACATTCCGAGCACAACCGATTAAACACTATCCACCGATAACGGTCCGCAAGGCTACTAAGCCGCTGACAAATCCTGTAAGTCCAATGATTGGCGAGAAGCGCAAGAGACACGCAATGGAGATGCAAAACATCACGCAGCAAAAGCAGCAGCAGGATCTACCGGAGCAGCTACTGCGGCACGAGAGCCAGTTTGAGGAACCGCCTGCTGGAAATCAGAATGGGGTTTTCACGACGGACCTAAACCCTGCTGTCGAGCAAGATGTGTATAGAGAATTTGAGGAGGCCAAGATTTTGCAGGAACAACATCGGACGCTTCAGGAACAGCTCACCCGACAGGAGCGGAGGCAGCTGGAACTCGCCAACAGCTCTCGCGCGACGATACACCAACCCCCTATCCGACTCTCGTTCCCTATGAACCCTGAAATGGAGGCGCTCCAGGCAGACGACGCTGTACTGGAAATAAGTAGAAGCGGCGGGATTTTAAGTACACCCGAGGACAATTTGCAGCCCAATTTCACCCCCGCGTTGCCAACGATCAGAGATAGCTTTGAAGGGAGCGAAAATCATCGTCTATCAAAGGAACTTCGACGGGTCAGCTTGAACGGTAGGCGCACCAGTGGTGGGCATCGCAGACGCACGGGCGATATAGGGAACCAGAGTCGCGGAACCGGGAGTGGACGTTTGAGTTTAGAAGGCAGACGAAGTGACACGGATGATAACACAGGCGGCTACTACCCCTTCACGCGGTCGCAAGTCCCAACAAATATTGCCGTCAACCAATCCATTGCCACACAAGAATCAGCGGCGTCGTTACTTCCCACTGGAGCACGGAGTGCTGTTACTTCCATGGCTGCGGAAAGCGCTGCTGGCGAGGACCGCCGGAGGAGCGGGAGCTTCATCCCGTTAGACATGGATGAACCCTTAAGGAAATCTCTGAGCCGATCCAAGGGGCTAGTGGTGATAGACCACACTTTGACCCTGAACGACTTATGAGTTTCGTTGGATGTTACGTCCTTGTATTTTAGTGTTCGAATTTAATAATATCGCCTCTATTTAAGAACGACGGACGCTATTGATTCTAATAGTCTTCTAGGTATCGCCTATGCTCCCTGTCATTTTTTGATTGCAAGGAAGGAGGAAGGGTGAGAAGCGCTCTAAGACTCTAATTGCTCCAACCCCTTTGCATGCCAGGAAAGATCTCTAGATGGACGAAACAGAGGCCGGTTTAGATTGAACAATGATCTCGGAAAGTATCAGATCAAAGGCCTCCTGTGATCCTGCATCCTGAAGCATCAGGTCCTTGACTCGAGCCTCCAGTTCAAACAGATGCTGGTCGTTTCCAGTCGGCGCTACGACCCTTAATGCATGTGCTAAGTTCAACAAATAGTCCTTGTTTGCTCCACTGGGGCCTATGAACCAAAAAGGAAGACCATGCGTTGGATTTACAATTATTCATTGAAAGAATTGTTTTTTTTGAAAAAAAAAAAAAAGGCAAGGCAAGTCTTTTCTTGCATCATTTACCATGCGATGAATAGATCTGCTTGGCAATGAGGTCCAGCGGTGCAGGACCGGCGAATTCAGAGTTATCCGTCGATCCAATGTACACGATTGCCTATCATGCAAGATTGTGGGCGGCATGATGGTTACTAGGCAAGATACAGAAGTATGACACATGTCTAAACCAAAATGGCGTGACTTCAAAACAAAGATGTATTTTGACGGACCTTTTGAACAGCAGGGATGTCACTGCCAGACTGAAAGACATCCAAGTAATGGGTCTCATATCCGTTCTTTTCCCGGTGGTCAAGGTATGCTTTTGTTTCTGCGACTTTGCTCTTTGGAATCTTGTAGGCGACACCCCAAGTGATGTCGTCCTGGTCTGAAGAGTGCTGCGTGATATTTTTTTTTAAAGAACAATTGATTGGTTGGTGATCGTCTTCAATATTAGAAATTGCGCAAGAAATGTTTTTTATTATTTTTACCTGATCGTCGTTTGTGAACCGTTCTGAGAATTCATCGTATGGGATCAAAGTGACAACTCGACCTGGTGCCTCTTCGGTTCCACGGTGGTCTGTGCTGCTCTGCCAGAATCTGCGCACATGGCCTTTGATGTATCCAACTTTGCTATTGTTTTTTGTGGCAAAAAAAAAAAAGAGGCGGAATATCGATCAATTGAAGGTTCAAGGATCGTAGAGTCGTACTCCAACCCTCCTCTTTCTGTTAAAGAAGGGCCAGATATGTTACTTTGTAAAAATCAACTCCAACTGGTCGAATGGCTCGAATGTCGAGGGTTGCGGAATGGAGCGTCATGGGATGACTAATAGGCGGAAAAATTAAAAAGAGCCGTACCAGTCCTCGTATTCCAGGTCCGGGCGCCAGATCAAGCTACCATATCCAAAGAGCCACATTATTGAGTGTTGCCGTATCCAATTGTCCCAGGTTGGGTTAGAGAGGTTAGGGGAGAGAGTGGTTTTTTTTTTTTTTTTGAAGGGAGAGTGAGGGGAGAAAGTAGAGAGTGAACGGTTCCGCTTCTTCGGCTAAGTTGTGACTACTCCTAAAATATGAGCGAGATTAGCGAAATGAGTAAAATGTGCCCCATGAGTGTGGTTAAATCTTGAATCAGGTCCACTTTGAAAATTGAGACTGCGAACCTGAAGGTATAAAAGGGACCATTCTCTTGCAGTCAAATGACTTCCCCTATCCTTGTGCAGGTGCAAGAATTGACCAGTGAAGCTCCAGCTGAGGTTTATTTATTGCTGTTTGAAAACTTTCATCCATACCCCGTCTTCATGGGGGGCTTGTCTCCTCATGCGGCAATTTTTGTAGGGTCTTAACGCCCCAACTTCTTCATACTAATTCAACGAAAAAACAATTCAGTAAAACAAGCGCGTTGTCTGCGAGATTTATTTTCCTGTCTATGGCTCGGATGCATATGCATCCGACAGCAGCTTTTTGTTCCGGAGTGCATCCTGTTGCTGTTCTAAATCGACTGCCCACAATGCAGCTCTGGAGAAACACGACAACGGCGCTGTTAGAGTCGGCATGGCATTAAACATAGCAACCAACCAGTGCCACACTTACCCGATGGTGTTCGTGAATCCAAATAGAATGCCAAGCACTGGCACCAATTCTAGCCCTTGGGACACAAACGCAAATGCGATATACTCTGGTTCACGTCTCTTGATCCACACCTTCCTCTCGTCCACGGTCATACCCTTCATATCGAAGTACCGCCGATGCACATCCGGCACGCGTGCTTTTCCATTGATGTAGCAAAATGTCACTGGTCCCGCAACTGGCAAAAAATTCAGGGGCAAAGTCATGAACCACAGCAGGATCCGTTGCCCAACCTGTGTGGACGCAGATTTAACAAGGTCCCGTTTTCGGTGCTTCATTTCCTTGTGCGAGATCATGGCGTCAGTAGCAGCTACGAGGATCGAATCTTCTGCGGCCACATCCTTGTTCCTGTGGGTCAGCCTTTTTGATGAATGGTGGTGGTGGTGGTTGGTGTGGTGAGTAACGGTAGCGAGGGGACCCATCAAAACATTATTATGTGCAATGACAGCTTTGAAAAGACCCTTGGATTTCTCCTTTTTGAAGACTTCGCCCATGACCAAAGCAACGAGGATCGAGGTCTCGCCTACGGTCAGGATAAGGGCCGACCATGTTGGCAGGTTTAGACCCAAAAACGAAAGAGTTTTTGAGGAAGGGAAGAAGAATGAGAAGGAGGCCAGAAAGAAGCGGAGGACGAAGAGGATGAGTCGGCGCTGGTATTTGAACGTCAGCGCAGAGAGTGGGAGAAGGATCGCGAGCGTGGTGAGGAACGAGAAAAGGAGAGAGCGCAGGAACTGTGGGCCGAGCTGCCGGATATGTTTGCTGAGATAGAGGATCCCGAGGAACGGGTACAAAGCTGCGTATGGCTTTGACATGTCTCAAGGAAGATCCAGCGGGGAGAGAACGGATGAATGAGAAAGATGGTGCGATAGATCCTCATTCCCTTTTGATGCCCATGGGATGTTGATTACGTCCAGAGAGTGGCTTCAAGCGTCGTCCAACAGGCTGAGCCCATTTATGCTTCAAGTCCGGCCCGAGTTCCTGTCCTTCTTTCACATTCACTTGCACCCGTCCGCATTCTACCTCACCCTCCGAGCCTCGCCAATACCTCATTCAATCCCGCGATGACTCTTCTCGACAAGGTTCTCTGGCGCCCTTGCATCTTTTGCGAGATTGTCGCGGGCAACATTCCCAGCAAATTGATTTACAAGGTATTGCACCTGATACTCTCCAGGCACCGCACCTTCCGTTCGTCGTCATATGCAACGCCCGGACAAATTTTGTAGATTGAATGCCCTGCGAAATTCTAGTGCCCAAGCCTGGGCAAATGTCTTGCCACCAACAAATGCCACCCGTTAACGTTTACAATCTAGGATGAAGAAATCGCAACGTTCTACGATATCAATCCCGCGGCCGAGACCCACATCCTGATCGTTCCTGTGGCCCATATTGAGAACATCAAGTCGCTGAACACAGAGCACACGGGACTGCTCGAAAAGATGCGTCAAAGGGGGATTGAGCTTCTCAAAGACCATGGCCATGAGCCCGAGGCATCCAAGTAACGTCTCGTCTAGTTGGTGTTATTTTCGCAGCAAAGGTCAATTTCGAAATTGAACTTTGGTCTAATATTTCGTCGCGAACATGAACATTGAAAATCACATAATGTAGGCTAGGATTCCATGTCCCACCATTCAACACGGTCGATCATTTACACCTGCACGTCCTAGGTGGGGCAATGAAGTCAAATTTCAGGAAACTCAAGTACCAGACAGGAAGGATGTGGTACATGGATCTGGCCCAGCTGCAGGCAGATCTGGCCAAGCAGCAGAGACCGCAAGGCGCTCGTCTTTGATACCAGGATCAGTAAATACAGTAAAAATAGCAGCCAAGTCGACATCCTCAATGTCGTCCACTTCATCAATGAATTCTACACAGCATGTTCATTCGGTGAAGCACGAAGGCTACTTCTGAAAGAGAGATTAGCGGTTTAGTTGCATCCCTCACACATATACTTAGGAATGGGCACACCACTATCTTACGCGTCAAAAATGTAACATGAGTGGCTATCCTTCTTTCGTTGCCAGCCAACCATTCCACAGCCATACCGATAGTGTGTAGAATGCATGGTAGACGCGTCTTTTTAGTTTTGGCAAGACTATACACCATAGACTATTAATAAGTTAAACATGCGCGAGAAACTGCTAAGAAAAGAATAAGTCGAATAATATTTTTGAGGCAACCCTTGATGGTCCTGCTGTGCAGCAACAGTAATATTCCAGGAACAAGGGGTGCGCTCGCTTTTCTTCTTTTTTTTTTTTTTTTTTTTTTGGCATACACTTCGTCCACTTTCAGTCCCTGGTCCTTGATATTTCCACCATGTGCCCTAGAAACATATCCAAGCACATTCCCGAACGTCCGTCAGGGCAGATCTGACGGACTTCATCTCAATTTCATGATCGATGAGAGGTCGATGAGAGGTCGATGAGACAACCTTTGAGTAGCGCATGCAAATGTACAAGCACAAATTTGCAAAGTATACCGACTTTTCCTAGTGGGATATGAATGCTTCACCCTGCGGTGACACCTTCAACGCAACCATTGCTGCCGCTGGATGGGATCAGAAACGTCAAGCACTACGAAATTGCAAACTT
Source organism: Dissophora ornata (assembly GCA_025201705.1). Classification (NCBI taxonomy): domain Eukaryota; kingdom Fungi; phylum Mortierellomycota; class Mortierellomycetes; order Mortierellales; family Mortierellaceae; genus Dissophora; species Dissophora ornata. Next base: position 3,269 of record MU616856.1, on the reverse strand, counting down.
CAAACGTTTTCTATACCGCCAGAAATAGCGCTCTAAAAATTGGTGGGATCTGCGGATACGCTTTATTGATCAAGTAAATCTTCATCCTCCGAGGCTATTTTCTGTCTCTTCTGGCCCTTATTCAGATTAATGCCAGGTGTGCCAGGTGTCAAGGACTAACGATTAAGCATTCGGCGCACATCGGCCTTTAGTCTATCAGACTCGCTCAGAGCCTGGTCCACAGACCGAGAAACCGTCGAGATGCTTGAGTTGGCCCTTGTCTGAGCTTCTTGACTCGCTAATGTCACTACCGCGTCTGGGAGACCTGCTCGCAATGCTTGACTCCTCGCTGTGCCAATTGCAGAAGCAGCCATGTTCTTGGATCGTTGAGATGCCTTTGAAACTGAGGCACTTCCCATTGCGCCCACACCCACGACATTTGAAGGCAGGCCCGCAGCAATAGGGGTACGTAGTGTTGCAGCGGCTGCGAGACGTGAACTTGGGTTGGAAGGTCCACGGCCTGAACCGACACCGCTAGACGAGGATGTACCGTTGGAGAGGGTGCGACCCAAGAACGGCTTTACAAGATCAGTGATGGAATCAGTGATAGAGCCTGGGGCAGCGACTGTGGATGGTGATCCTGATGCACCGCCAGCAGCAGATGAGGAGAGGGGAGAGAGTGACGAAGATGAGGTGTATGAAGCGCTAGTTGGGCGGGACAGTGGCCCTGAGGTCGAGCGCGACTTGTTGTCGAGGATCTGCTGCTTCAGACCTGAGGCTGTCAAGGATTGCTCTTGGCCATAGCCGGCGTTTCCAACACCTGCGGTTGAGACAATGAGGGATGTGCGACTGGAAGGTGGATTGCTTCCACCCTGCATGGCAGGCGCATTAACCGACGCAGCCTCGAACAGCATATCGGAGTTGACGCCTGTGGTCACGGCCTCGTGCAAGTCGTTGATTGTCTTGCGCCATTTATCCTCCCAGTAGACCGAAACCCTTTTCCACTTCTCAACCTGATTCTGAAGCTCGAGCTTCATAAAGTCCTTCTCCATTCTCAGCTTGCGGTTCCAGTCCTGAGCTTTGAACTTGTCTGCGCGCTCCTTGTCAACTTGTGAGTTTTGCTCTGCCTGGATCTTCTCCAAAAGGTCTCTGAATTCTGAACGCAGGGTTGTCACGGTCGGCGACTTGATGGGGTCATTGTTGTTGAAGGACTTGATTCCGAGCAGCATGGTGCGATAATGGGTTAACTGCGCCTGCAGCTCATTCGTCTGACGCTTCAATGCATTGGCTAGGGCTTTGGCACCCATTGCCTGGACCTGAATGTCCATAAAGTGCTGCACCACCGTGTTGTAATCAAACAACACCGATTCCAACTCGCGGCGAATGGTCTTCAACAAACCACCGTCAGTCTTGGCAGCCTCCAATTGCTTCTGTGTTGTCACTAGGACACGGTCCTTGGCCTCGAAGCGTGCCTTCACGATCTGCATCTCGCGATCGAGCTTGTCGTTCTTCTCGAGAAGTTCCTTGTGAAGGGCCTGGTACTTGGTGGACTCGATTCTAGCGCGATCCAGGGTACCCTCAGTAGCCGCAAGTTTGTCCTGAAGCTCGTACTTCTTAGCTTCAAGACTCTCTGCATGAGTCTCGGAGTTGGTGAGCGCAACACGGACATCGTGAAGGGTCACCTCAAAGGCCTCGATACGACGCTGCAAGAGCGAGCACTCGACCTTGGACATTTGGAGCTCGTTACTCAACTTCTTGTTCCCGCTTACCAGCTCCTGGTTCGAGAGAGTCGAAGCATCCCCAGCTGAAGATTCCGCGCTGGGATCATTGGTCGAGTGCATGGTGTCTTTGACCATGGCGGCAAGACGGGACCGATCTGATTCTAGAGTGGTAACCTGATCCATCAACCGCTTACGTTCCTTGTCCGGTTTGGCACCATCCAGCCCTTGGGCAAGGAGAGAAGAAGTTGAGGTGGAGAGCAACGAGTACTGAGCAGCTTTTAGTCTCAGGCGATTTTTCAGAATCTTGACCTTCTCTGATTTCTGTGACCAATTGTCCTTTTCGCGCTCCGCTTGCGTTAGCCTCAACTCGATCCGCTTCTTCTCACCCTCAGTTTCCTCCAGCATCAGCTTGAAGAGTTCCTTCTCCGCCTCTGATTCCTCCAGCTGATTCATAAGGGCCTTCTTTTCCTTGGCTGGATCCTTGGCCTTGAGAGTCAATTCCTTGTTCTCCTTCTCCAATTGCTGAATTCGTGCCTGACTCTCCTTTTCCAACTCGGCTCGGTTGGCCTCAGAATCTGTCAATTGGGCCTTCATTCGCTTGTTCTCCTGCTCCACTAGGTTCAGTTTGGCGTCCTGGATCCGTTTCTCAGCCATGACTCGTTCCCAGTCCTGCATGATTTGCTCCCACTCTTCGGTCTCGCGCACTTGAGGAGAGTAGCTCGAGAGTCGCTGGTGGAGCTTGCGGGTCGCGGGGAGATCCTCCAAGGCATCTTGAAACTCCTCGTTGTCCTCTGGATTGTGGAACGAGGCTAGCTTGTCGTCGCCAGTATCGGATGGGGTAGCAGTACCGCTGCTCTGACCCGTACCCTGGGTGAGCACGTCATTCCCGATGGCTACAATGGCATTGGCTGTCGACAGATCTTCCGTGTTGTCGTTCTTCTTGGTGCTATCGTTGACCGCAGCGGCGGCGGCACCCTCGGGTGTTTCAGCCGTCATAATGTGGCTACAGAATGTTGACGGTCAATGTGATTGTGTTCGTGGACTTCTTGAGGGTTTTTTTTCTGTCAAAGGCAATTGAAGTGTGCTCTCGCACTGTTAGTGACTCTCCAAACTGTCTCTTGCACTCGCCCCATCTCTACTGCAATGAGTGTCAACTGTCAAGTGCACTGTTTTCCTCATCTCTCTTCTATTCACTCGAGCGTCAGTGGCAAGCAAGGCACACAGTCAGTGTGTGTGTGTCCCTCACAGACATATGAAGAAAGAAGTAAATGGCATTCCTTCCTCCATTGCTCATTTAGAGCAGCTCTATTTGTTTTCCATTTGACTTGACCACCCCATGTAAGCTGATTTCCATTAGTCGTACTCTTTGGTTCGATGCATCATCTCTTGCGATTCGTTCACGCGAGAGCATAGAATATCAAAACGCCCGCCCTCCCTCCTCCCACGACGAAACAGGAAAATTAAAGTTGCGCTGGAGCCTCTTTGGGGGTCTCGTTACCTGCTTCAGGCCGCAGCTTTTTCAGCAAAAAAAAAAAAGGCGTGCGGTGATGATGAGAGGAAGTGGAGTAG